>CATIWK010656429.1:0-16492 GCA_949634005.1 Mallotus japonicus | reverse complement strand
TTATCTTCCGCCTATTTAAAATATAAAAACTCTAATTTTTCCTTTTTATTTTTATTTTATTATTATAAAATTAAATTATATGTTATGAAAAATTATAAATTGTAACTTTATTTTAATAAATAATTAATATATTATATTTTTTTGTCTAAACCTCTGATTAATTAATTAATTATATTTGTTCATATAAAATATCTATAACATATGTATTTATATGATAACCACATGCTATTTTTGTTTTTGATTATTTAATGCCTTCAAAACTGAGTCCGGCAACTCTCTGCTTCACTTCAAGAGGAAAGGCCTGATAATACCGTGCTACATTATTGATACTGCTACGGGGCTGAATAACATTCTCACACTACAAAATTAACCAACGATATATATAAATTCAAAAACTACAGATATTAACAACATTCATGTTTCTATTTTGCGGAAAGCACAATACGACAACGACATCGCCAACAGACAGTAAAATCAATGACCGAACACATCAAGAAAAAGGACATCACAGCCAGAGAAGGATCCAAAAACAAAGCAATAGTTCAGAAGCTATGAACATGCTAAGAAGCAGTACACAACTAAGAAGCAACGAACATGCTAAGAAGCAGTACACAGCTAAGAAGCAGTAGTTAAGAAGTAACAAACATGCTAAGAAGCAGTACGCAGTTAAGAAGCTATATCATGCTGAGAAGTATTCAGTTCAAAAACTACAAATATGCTAAAAAGCAGTACATAACTAAAAAGCTATATCATGCTAAAAAGTAGTACACAACTAAGAAGCTACATCATGCTAAGAAGCAACACAATAACTGAGAAGATACATCATGCTGAGAAGTAGTCAACTAAGAAGCTACATCATGCTAAAAAGAAAGCATAACAGCTAAGAAGCTATAACATGTTAATCCAAAAATGATGAGAGCATAATAACTCACATCTGAGTGACGGGCAGACCATGTGTGATAGTCGAGGTGATGGACAAGCGAAATCTCGCTTCCTTTAGATAAACCCTGAGCACTAGGCTTCACTTGAGAAAGAGGGAGAAGAAAGGTTGAATGCCCACAAGAGGAATATTGATAGCATCAACATTGATATCCTCTAGATTTATAGCCTCCTCAAACAAAGAAGCAGAGGAAAAAGCGGTCACACTTGGGAGAAGCCAAAAATCATAAATAAGAAAATATTCATAATTGC
This sequence comes from Mallotus japonicus, assembly GCA_949634005.1. Taxonomy (NCBI): domain Eukaryota; kingdom Viridiplantae; phylum Streptophyta; class Magnoliopsida; order Malpighiales; family Euphorbiaceae; genus Mallotus; species Mallotus japonicus. Next base: position 15,301 of record CATIWK010656429.1, on the reverse strand, counting down.
AAAGGAACTTAAAAATAATGAAAAAAAAGAAAGAAGAAGCACTTATGGTCTTCAAGGGATAGAAAATCAGTCCTCTAGAGACAGAAACGGAGACAACAGAAGTAGAACGAGCTCAAAACTGAAGAAAAAGGACATAAAGGGTGTAAGAACACTTGAACGACGTTTAAAATGCATAAAAACATGCATATATATAGGCAAAAGAGCCCCCAAGTTTGCGCGACTAGCCTGGAGGGCGAGTGGGTGCGCGCCTCAAGAGCTTGGGAACACACGCTTCAGGCCCGTTTCACGTATCCCGAGGCCTGAACGCACATATTTTGACATATTTTTCAAAAAATATATGTTCAAAACTTCTTTCTACATTTTTAACACTAATAAAGCACACACAAACGCATTTGCATATGTAAGAAACTGTACACACGTACATTTAAGTAGATCACTGCATCAACACGATAATAAATGACATCATTGCACATCTAAGAAGATCACTGCATTAACGCACATCTAAGAAGATTACCATATGACATCATTGCACATATAAGTAAATAATTGCATTGATATCATTTTCTCGCCTAACACCTAAAGAGGTTATAGTGGCATTATCAGCTCACTTGACATCTAAAAGAGGTTATAGTGGCATTGCTTCCTAACATCAAATTGGATGTTAGTCTCCTTAACACAACTAGAGGGTGTCAAAACCCTTAACACAACTAGAGAGTGTTAAGTATGACTCCTAGAAGGGGTAGTCATTGCATTTTATATGCATGTTTGCATATCATATGTCTGATTGCAAATCACAACCACATGCTTGTCTCGTTCACTTGAATCATCCTGTGTGAAAAATGCATCTTTGCCTGTATCTTGAATTATATCATTTTACGTGTATCCCGAAGTACATCATTCTGCGTGAATCCAAAGATGCACCAATACCACGTTCGTGTGAAATTTCACTCTTTTCTGTGTGAATCTCAAAGTTGCATCATGCACTTGCACTTTGCATATATCTAAAACTACATTGTATATCTTGCATCTCGCATATATCATTATCATTTTGCATCAGTCCCAAATTGCATTATAGTATGCATCTCAAACTGCATCTTGCGTGACAGTCAAATCACAAAATAACAATAATAATCAAATCATAAAACAACAATAAGACAGACGTCCAAGACAATACGACATTCCACCAGGTAAGTACCTTTCCTCTCAAAAACGGTTTTTTACATCTTTGCATTACTTCATGTGTATTGACATTAACATCATAGCAACACACAGAAGTAAGGGGCAACTGTCATACCTCGAAATTTGATTGTCCCCAAAAAAGGTCCGATGATGAAAGCAATGATAAGAGTCTGTTCAATTCATATCACCTCTGGAGCATGCAAGAGCCTAAAAATAGTCAAAAATCCTAAAATATAGCTCCGAGATGATAAGTCAGACTCTGAATCGCTGATTCAACTCTCAAATTTATGAAATATGAACTCCCAGAAAGGTAAACTGCACGTTTCAAGCAAACATGTTGCTTGCCAGTTTGATACTTGTCTCGTAAGATCGAGGCCTAATTATGTGAAAATGGAAGCTGAGTTTGACAAAACAGATATTGTAGTCAAAAACCTAAAAAATGAGCTCAACCTCATCAAATTCACCCCTAGAAGCGCTGAAAATGTGTTAGGATGAATTGGTACGCCCACCAGGAGGGCTGGCACAAGCCCTTGGGGTGTGCCATGCATCCTCGGACACGCGCTCGGTGCATGAAATACCTCTTTTTGCCTATAGATAGGCTTGTACACCCCATTTTTAGGAAGGATTAATGAAAATATAGTGAAACTCTGCCAAAATGAAGACTCTAGAAACCCATTTTGTGCGTCTCTAGCCCATTTTACTTACTCCCTTAGGATTTTTAGAACGCTTTGAACCAAATTGAACCTCATCCTTGTCAAAGCACACTTTAAAAGTATACAAATTAGCATTCTACACATCATTTTGAACCTCTCGATGAGGACAGCTTGATCTCTACGCGAAGCAAAAGTTTCTAAAAATGCAAACACAAGCTCAATCGAGTCCTCAGACCAAATAATCATTTTGGCACATTTATTTTAATGTTCTATATTTTTATTTTATTGTTGCCAGCAGTTGATAATTTATTGTGAGTGTGTTATGAGACTGGTAATCTGCATGCTGATTGAATAATCTTTGTTTTTCTCTGAAATGTGAAAAATCACAAGGACATTATTCTCATGTTAAATCTTCATCTCTGCATCACTTTCATCATGAAAATAACATTTTTATCATAAAGTTCATCTTTTTATGTGGATTTTGTGTTTCATGAATAAAAAATAAAATGAAAAATCATCCTTTGCATCAAACTTGCATCTTTATACAAAATTTACCATTTTTACATCATCTCTACATATTTTGCATGTTTTGAACGTCGCCTTGATAAAAATTATGTCAAAACACTCATTCTTGCATCCTTTATGTAGCTTATGTGAAAAATCATCATTTTTCACATAAAAGTTTACATTTTGCATCTAGAAAATAATAAGAATGTCATTTTCAATAAAATCACCAACACTGCATCATGATTGCATCTTTTATCATTTTCGAATAAAGTTGCATCCTCGCATCAAAACTGCATCTTTTACACTCTGTAACCATGAAAATAAGTATTTTCCTTCAGTTTGCAGTAAAATGCATTCAATAATGCAAAAATTCACATCCTCGAGCTAGAGTTTCTATTTCATGGTCCAATGATGCATCCATGCATCTCTGTTTATTTTTCTAATCATTTAGAGATATTTTATCATTTTAGCGATTATTTCATTTTCATTTCAAATAATTAATCCCGCAAGTGGATGCAACTATATGCATTTATCTGCTTATTCATGATTCATTTATCGAACATTTCTTTCCTATTTGTCATCCTAGTGGATGAATAAATGAGATTGCACATAGTTGCGATAACCTTTGTTTTGCATGTGTATTTCTAGATTAGGACTAGGTTTACATTTCTGTACTTTTTCTCTTTTAAATGTATTTATAGGAAAGTTTCGTAATAATTGTATATAATTTTTTTACTTTCCGTTATTACGTGTGTGTGAGTGTGCATATATAAACTGTCATTCTGAAACTAGGGTGCTGCGGTAGTCGTACATTGGGTGTTGTAAAATGAGAAATAGCCAAAAAGTTGATGCAATCTTCCGAACTCAGAATCTCTGCTGGGGACGATACTCGTTGAGTGATCCGATGTCGTCCCTTACATTTTTCCCAATTTTCTAAAAATTGGGTGGCGACTCCACAAACAAAAAGCATCTCACATCCCCCTGAGACCAATCATTTGTCCCTGTCCCATAAACAAAACGGATGTCCCTTTAGTAAAGTTGTCAATGTCCCTCTACTCTAATCGAAAGAAAGGTCGCTCACAGAAAGCCTTATAATAACTGTAATTAATTTTCTTTACTTTCTGTTGTTATTTGTTGTGCGTGTATGTGTATATGAACTGTCATTTCGAAATTAGGATGATGCGGTAGCCCTGTATTGAGTATTGTATAATGAGAAATAGCCAAAAAGTACATGCGATCTTCCTAACCTAGAATCTTTGCTGGGGATGATACTCGTTGAGTGACCCAATGTCGTCCTTTATATTTTTCGAGAAATCAGGTGGCGACTCCACAAACACAAACGTCTCGCATCCTCCCAAGACTAAGCATTATTCTTGTCCTGTAAACGAGACAGATTGGTCCCTTTATCATTTTCAGAAAAAGATTCTCACACAATCATAAATTAAAACATTAAGGTTGCTCACACTTAGCTTCTCAGCATGTAACGTAAATTCCAAAAACTTCACATGTCTTCTTCCTCAGTTCTTTTTTATGGGTTGGTTTTGCGATTAGTCATGGGCTAGCTATAATTTTGGATTTGGGTATAAACAATGCATTTCGCATATAATTAGTAAGTCCATTAACTAATTATATGGATATGTATAAATAAAACAAAAGCTCTTTCTCATTTTCCATCTTTTTTTTTTTTTTGAATTTCATATTACTAATTTCTCCACACCTTCTTTCAATTATTCATAGAGCTCATCTTTAAATTTTAATTCCTCCAAAATTAGCTTACCCATAGTCTTGTCGCTCCAAAAATCATAAAATCTATATCTCTCTAGTATATCAACATTCCATTTCATCTTTTTCACCAATATTGATTTTTTTAATCACCAAAATCTCTTACAATCTTTCCAAAATAGCTCACCAATTCTTCTTCCAAGTCCTCATTTCTTCACAAATTCACTTCACTTCATCCATCACTTAATTTCTTCAAAAATAAGAGTCCTATATTAATTTCTTCCATCTTCTTAAGAAATCAACAGCTCGTGGTTTTTTCTCTTCTAAGGTAATCATTATTTTTTTTAATCAGCAACTCTCTAAAGTAGCACAAAAATATTCTTCTTAATTCCTCACCAAATTCACTTACCCATCACATAGATCCTCCAAAATCAAGAAATCCAAACCAATTTTTCTAAATAAATCAAAGCAAATACAAATTTCTAATTTGATTTTTTAACTTATCAAACCCATAAATCTTCCTCTCCTTTTTTCTCCACCACTGTTAGCCAACCTAAGTTTGCTGCCACCACTAACTCTCCAACAATAGCCCAAGCCACTAATACCTCTATCTCTATCGTTACCACTATTGTCAGCGCCATCAATGCCTCCTTGGCTACTACTATAGGTGCTATCGAAGGTTGAGAACTCACCTCCTTATATGACGCTACTACTATTTTTTTTTAGCGAATCAGCTCTTGAGGTAGCTAATCCCAGTTCTACTTAAGATCGCAATGTCAGCACTGCCACTGCTGCTCCTTTCGCTCGCCAAGCTGCTCCTCCATTGCTATTATCGATGCTAATGCACTAGGCCGCTACTTCTCTTCTTTTTCCACCTCAAGCTCGTTCTTGCAAAGTAGACATTTCCTAGACCAAACTCAACCCAAACAAAGTTTATTTTACAAGACGCTCCACAAAAGGTAAATCTCAATCTCTTTATTATTTTGCCTTTTCTATTGAAAAACCAAACAAACCAATAATTCAAACTGAATTTAAATAATTTTGTTTACGTATTTTTTGTATTATATAATTTGGCTGAGAGTTTAAGTATTTAAAAACTAAAATTATTGGTCAAATTTGAAATATTTAGTGTTAAATCGATCAAACTGAACCATGAATATTCATATAAATTAATTATTTAAAAATTTTAATTTGGTTCAGTTTAATCATATTTTTAACCATTAAAATCAAACCAAGCCAAAAATATTTCAGTTTTATAAAATGAAAACCAAAAAGATTTATTTATATGTCAAATTGAATCAAATTGAACTGAATGTAGTCGGTTCTGTTTGATTTTTAAATTTTCAATTATTTTTTGCTCACCATTACATGCTCTAGGTAACTTGATTGTACCATAATGCCTATAATGACTTTAACCAAAGTTTATTTTTACATATTTTAAGAATTATTTGATTAAAAAAAAGAATTATTTGAATTTGTTTCCCACCTGCAAACAAACAAATTAATAATAACATTTGACTCAAAGAAATTACTTATTTAATTCAGTTTTAAGATTCCATATGAACTAACAAACTAACAATAAAAAAAATTGTGGATCTAACTGTAAAAAATTTTATTGAATTAAATAATTTTTTCATTCATTCTTAAAATATTTATTTATTTATTTGGTAAATAGAGAAGTCATATGACCTAAGCATCAATGGACACCTTAGGATGTCCTTGGAGAGGAGTTACCACTTGACTACTCACCCACTGGTTAAAACATTTATTTTTTAGGATAAAATACACAAATGGTGTTTCAAATTTTTAATTTCTTCTATTTTGGTGGTCAGATTTTCTTTTTTTTACAATCAAGTGGTCAGACTCTTTAATTTTGTATCAATGTGGTGGTTCTGACCGACCACAAGCTGCCTGAGTATACAGTCAGCATGAATGGGACCCACTGATTGCCATGTGGAGTGCCACATCATCAATAAGCTGCCATAATGCCAAAAATGCCCTTAATCTAATTGAAAAGGAACAAATGCCTAAAATTTATCCAAAAAAAAAAATTTTGATCATCTCTTCTATCCTCCTTTAGCACCACCGCCGCCGCCGCTCTGCTACTATGGCAAAGCCGCCATCATTACTCCTACTCTTCCTTACCCTATCATCTCTCACATTCCTCTCCGAATCAAGACCCTCCTACAACTACTACAACAAATCATGCCCAAGATTCACTCAAATCCTTCAAAAACCATCACTAACAAGCAAATTACCAACCCCACTACAATATAATTGGTGATTTAGACTTTTGTAGCAACAACACTTGAAGAAACCAAAGAAAATGATGAATCCATTACTTCATTGCAACTTCCAGCAAAGAAGCGAAAGGAGTCTTGTCATTCACTTCTGATCGCTCAACCCACCATTGCTCCTACTGTTACCTATAGTTTGCCTGCTAAGAAACGAGTATGGGCATTTCAACCTGATACTATATTAGCTAATAATCCTCTTTCATTTTGAGCACTAACCCTCTATTAATGATAAATCAAACCGATTAAGGATCATAAAAAAATCCCACTTTCCATTGCTAATAATCAATTGTTGGTACAACATACCCACCAACAATTTAAAGAAGAGGAGAAAACCCCACCTCTCAGCGACAGTATTCAAATCAATGACCAAGATGGAAAACAAGATAAAGAAATTAAAAGAAATAAGACAGCAACAGAAGAAGAAGACGATGATGATGGGATTTTGTGTGCTATTGTCAAAGCACAGATAGAGACCCAATAGATCCCATAGTGTTTTGTGATGGGTGCGATCTAATGGTACACGCTACTTGCTATGGTAATCCTTTGTAAAGGGTAGCCCTGAAGGTGATTGGTTATGTGCTCAGTGTTTGAATTCTAGATCTAATAAGCAAAATGGAACTGCCTCAACTACTATCTCTTGTTGTTTGTGTACAAAGAAGAAAATGCGCATTGCATCTGCTTTATGTTTATAAACTGGTCTTTTGTCTGAGGCATGAGCCGTAATCCAGTGAAGTTTAAAGAGACTGAACTCTAGAACTATGTTCTTTTTATTGGATTGTTCATCTGTAATCTACAACAAACGAAATACTTAGTAGAACCTATATGGTGCTTTGCTTTGAGCTTTTGTTTGATACATTTCTTGAATTTCATTTTGTGTGGTGGGAATATTATTCTCCTAGAAATTACTTATGCATGTTTGTATTCAACAGTATAATTACTAGGTTTTTGCAATTTCTTTGTTATCAGCTGATTTGTACTAAGATTCCATTTCCATGGAGTTACAATTTTCATAGCCGGAAGGTCCTTAAACCCCATAGCTCTTTATTGGGTGCTGAATGAGCCTAAGTGTCCCATGGACTTTCATGTTACTTGTGGATTGAATCAAGATTTTTGTATCGAGTATAAAGAAGGAAGTAAGAAAGAGGAAACTATTGCTGCTGGATTCTGTAAAAGCCTCATTGAATTGTGGAAAAAGGTAGCAACTCGACATTAATTCAATGCTTTATTAGGATTAATGATGGTAATGGAAAGGGTTTTTGCTGATAGTTTTTCTTCTTTCTTTTATAGCAACAATGGTGATAAAAGGGTTTTTGCTGCGGTGGTGGTGCTAAAGTTGGAGAGAAGAGCTGTTCTAATTTTTTTTATGTTAAATTTTGGCATTTGTTCCTTTTCAGTTAAATTAAGAGCATTTTTGGCATTGTAGCAGCTTATTGATGATGTGGCGCTCCGCATGGCAATCAGTGGGTCCCATTCATGCTGACTGTACACTCAGGCAGCTAATGGCCAGTCAGAACCACCACATTGATACAAAATTAAAGAGTCTGACCACTTGATTGTAAAAAAAAAAAAAAAAAAAAAGATCTGACCACCAAAATAGAAAAAATTAAAAAATTTAAACACCATTTGTGTAATTTATCCTATTTTTTAATATAACATATCTAGTCAAAGAGTGTAAAGAAATAAGAAAAATAAATAAATAAAGTGAAGTGTTTCCAACTAGGCTCATGTGCCACTAAAATATTTCTAATCAGTACCAAATAAATCTAAGAATAAATTTATTTCATACATCAAAATAAAATCATTTATTAGAATTATAAAAAAAAACTAACTATTACTATTTCTAATAACGCCAAAATTAAATTTATAAATTAATTATATCTATGTAAATTATTAATCAAGAATATATCCAACTGAATCGTAAAATTGTCTTCATTTTGATGTAATAATTATTTAATTTATCAATATAATTTTATGTACATATTTTTAAATATAATAATTTATAGCATAAGACTTTCGTGGTGTTCCATCTCTGATCTTGGATCCCACATCGCTAATTTAGAGCGTGTGTGTGTAGCATATATAGGCTAAAGGGTCAATTTCCCCCCCGTACTTGGACGCACTGGCCCAAAAACTCAAAAATTAACTTTCTGGCCAAAAAACTCAGGAACTTGGCAAATTTGGCTAAAAGACCCCAAAATTAGGCAATGTCTTTGCACGTGATGTTCAAACGCGAATTCAAGCAAGTAAGTAGCTGATTTTACATTATTTTATTTAGAAGTATATTATAATATTGATAGGTAAGGAAAGAGGACACATGGAGGGAAAAGAAGGAATAAAAGAAGGAAGAAAAAGTCCCACAATTTTCTCTCGTTCTTCTTGGTGATACTGATTTCGCACTATGGCCTCACACTCCCTCCGGGCAATTCTCGGTAAGATCTGCTTACCATCTGTTAATGAAGATCAGTGGGCTGCCAAGCAGAGTTATTGGAACTTCATTTGGAAGTGGCCAGGTCGGGAAAGGATCAGAACACTTCTTTGGCTTGCTGCTAAAGGTCAATTGCTTTCCAATGAGGAGAGGATGAGATGCCATATGTGTATTGATATGTCTTGTGGTAGATGTGGAGCCCCTAAAGAATCCATAATTCATATTTTGCGGGATTGCTGGATTTTGAAACATGTTTGGTTCAATTTTCTTCCTGAGGCATGGAGCAATTCCTTCTTTGAGACTGACTCCAACCACTGGTTGTTGGATAATCTTTCAGGAAGAGATAATGGAGCGTATTGGCAGTGCCTTTTTGGAGTGACTTGCTGGAGGCTTTGGCGGGTGAGAAATGATGAGTTGTTTGGCAATCACAGACCTCCTATAGGTTGTATTGTCAACGATATTATAAGCAAAGTGGCCGAGATTTCGAATGCCAGGGTGATTGCTCGATGTATAAACCACAATGATAGGTAAAGAATTGAGAGGATGGTGGGGTGGTTCCCCCACCGGAGGGTTGGATGAAGCTGAATTCTGATGGGCCAGTCTCAGGTAGTTCTCGCCAAGCTCGGGCTGGTGGTCTTCTTCGCAACCTGATAGAAGGTGGATTTCTGGTGCTTCGTTCTGAGATTTGGGGGATGTTGCAAGGCATTTCTCTTGCTTGGAGGCTGGGCACTAGCAAGCTTTTGCAAGGCATTTTTTTTTGAATTTAAGCTCTTTGGTGGAAGCTCTTTTGGGCAGGGCAGCAAACAACGGCATCCTGAGAGAGGTAATGTTATGAATTATTATAAGTTTTGCCAATCAAAACTTGACACGTGGAAAAAGTACTATTCCTTTAGTCCAGCCCATTTGTTTGTGCGTTGCCTTAGTGTCTTTTTTTATTCTTATGTTTCTTATCTCTGTCAATCATTTCATCAAACAACTTCCTAGCACTCCTCAAATCCTCAGCTTTAACCAACCCACCAATCATAGCATTCCAAGAAGTCAAATTCCTCTCAGGCATTTGATCAAACATTCTCTTCGCATTATCCAAATCTCCAACGTTCAAATACACAACAACCATTGTCGTCCAAGAAACCACATTTCTATAAGACATTTCATCAAACACCTTACTTGCAGACAATATCTTCTTACATTCGCCGTAAAAATCAATCAAACTCGACTCAACATACAAATCATCACTAACACCACACCTTATCACAGACCCATGAACAATTTCCCCTTCTTTTAATCTAAGCTCATTAGAACACGACAGAAGAAGCGAAGGATAAGTGTACTTATCAGGCGAGGCATGTTCACTGCCCCGCTTCATGCGGATAAACAAAGATATTGTCTCTTCAAAATGACATCTACACGTGTAGATTTTCAAGAGTATATTGTATAAAATAACAGAAGGACTGATGACACGATCAAAGATAGACCTGGAGTAGGGAACATAGGAAGCAGAGTGGGACAATAAATGAGAGACAATAAAGTGATCTTGCTCGAGTCCGTTGTGAATTACGTGGGCGTGAAGCTGATAAACGTGACGGATAGTTCTGCAAGAATTGATTAGAGAACGGATTGAAGGGTCAGATACAGATTTTAAAGGCATGGATACGTATTCGCTGAAGTTAATTGTTCCCCATGGTTGAGTGCTCTGTAAATTGTGGCTACCTTCCATAAACAAGAACTTGATGAAGACAATAACAACAACAACGCCATGTCACCACCAAAGGCAGTTGCTCCAAAGGAAGAGCCTGAATCAGAGGATACGTCACCGTTGCCATCATCTGCCCCTCATACCCGTCGTTGTTCGCTTCCCGCCCTCTCTCAGGATGCCCTTGTCTGCTGCCCCGCCCAATATTATGAATTAATATGATTTTTTCAATCATTATTTTAATGTTTATTTTGCGTTTAAATGTCACGCACAAAACATTGCCTAATTTTGGGGTCTTTTAGCCAAATCTGCCAAGTTCCTGAGTTTTTTGGCCAGAAAGTTAATTTCTGAGTTTTTTGGTCAGCGCGTCCAAGTACAGGGGACAAATTGACCCTTTTTCCAGCATATATATCATTCCGCGTCTAATAAAATTGTCATGGTTTTGTTAAATGACGTGTGGTGTCACTGTGCTCTGTGTGTGTGTATTTTAGGTTATTAAATTCTCAAAAAAAAATAATTTATAGCAGTAAAAGAATTATACCATGATGAATAATATATTTTTGAATATATTAATCTAAATTACCCACACGAGCAACAGTCATATTACTGTGAAGAAGAACATTGCTTGGATTTATTTTTTAATTAATTTTCTATAATTATAATAAATGTTATTATTTGAATTTACAAATAAATTTATTTAAAAATCATTTGGTATTGACCAGAAATATTTTAGCGGAACATGACCTTGTTTGAACAATGCTGTTGTTTATAGCCATGCTGTTAAAATAAGTCCACCCTGCAGGTTGCTACAGGGCTGCTCATTCCAAAAGTAAATGTGAACATTTTTCATGATTTGTTGTAGTTGAGTTGTGATTTTATTTATAATTATTCAAGTCCTTTTAATTAATTTAACATTGATTTAGATATTTAATATAATTGTGATTTTATTCTAATGAATTTTAATTGAAAATTTATAAATTGTAACATTAAAATTTAAAAATATAATTAAAAATAAATTTCAAAAAGAAATTAAAATATTAATTTAAATTTTAAATAATCATACTTTAATGATATAATATAAAACTAAAAAACAATAAAAAAATCTATTTAAATTCTAAATTTATACCAAACACAATATAACAAAATATTAAATTCATTTCAAATGAATTTCATAAAATATTCATTTAAACCAAACACACTTCATTAATAAAATTCATTTAGAAATAAATTCTGTTTAAAATTCTTTGAAAATGATATGAATTTCTTTGTAAAATTGAACCAAATATAGTGTTAATTCATTAAAGTTGCTCGCTATTAAGTTTGGATGACTTAGAAGTTTATTTATAGGGGAGAAACAAATCAATTCTTAAAATACATAAACATAAAGTGAGTTATTATACAGTACATATATTTGCATCTATATAAATGCAACTTAAAACCGTTACATTAATTTCTATTCAATTATAGCTATTGACGCACACTATAGGTTTTGATACATAAGAAAAATGAATGGTCATAATTAAATAAAAATCAATTTAACGGTTCAAATTATATTTGTATAGATATAAATATTTGTACCATTTAAGTCATATAAAGTTTAGTTGAAGTCAAAATTAAGAGTCATTCTTCGGTACACATGCGTGTACCTATACAAATGAAACTATAACCGTCAGATTAATATTTATTTGATCCTAACTATTGATGCATATCATGGGTATTGATACACATGGATAACCAATGGTTGTAATTAAATAAAAATTAATTTAACGGTCCTAATTTCATTTCTATAAATACAAATATTTATACCGTAGCAAGAGCCCAAAATTAAAGCATTATGATACGTAACAAGGGTAAATTCTACAAATAATTATTAAACTTCATATTTGATTACAATTTGATTACAAATTTTATTTTATATTTTTGTAGTTACTAAATTTCAATTGTAACTATTTATTTCAATCGTTATTATGATTGTAATTGCCTTTTTTTTCAGAAAAAAAAAAAAGGAAAGAAGTCACGTAGGCAATGACTAAGAGGCCATGTGGATGACGTCAATCCACATAAAGATGACTAAGAAGACAAGTAAGCAAAAAACTATCACGTATACTTTTTTTTTTTTTTTTACATTTAACAGGATAGGACTAGCAATTAATTTTTTAATTACTTACTAAATTCGATTGTTAAGAATTAAGCATTCATAACTTAATTGTAAAAGCAGTATAACTTTTAGGACTGCAATGATTGTTATTCCTTCTATATTCATATGTAATTAGTGGAAAAACCAAAAACTATCTTAAGGGGTAAATAATGCAAAAATATTATTTGATTAGAGAATAAAACATTTGTTAATATTTATTTTCACTTTTTAAATTTTTTTATATAATAAACTACACATAAAAAATATAGTTTATTATATAAGTATAATTTTCATTTTTATTGAAATATTATTTTAATTTTTATATATAATAAACTATAAATTAATAATAAAAATTTATATATTATATTATATTTAATTAATTATAATTTAGGGGTGCTCATTTTTCAAGATAGTTTTCAATTTTTGCATTAATTTCTACATAAATATAGAGAATATGAACTTATTTGCATGTTATTTTCAAATTTTAAACTAAAATAGTAATATGGACTGCATGCAAATTCTAAATAGAAATTTTGTAATTAAAAAAATATAAAATTTGAAATTAATAAACTAAATTTAAATATAGAGAATATGAACTTATTTGCATGTTATTTTCAAATTTTAAACTAAAATAGTAATATGGACTGCATGCAAATTCTAAATAGAAAATTTGTAATTAAAAAATATAAAATTTGAAATTAACAAACTAAATTTAGCATATGTAACAAACAAAATTTGGCATGCAAAATCTATATAATTTACCCTATGTAACAAACAAAATTTAGCATAGCGTGAATAATGGCTCCCAATTAATTAACTAAATTTTTGCAAAAAAAAAAATTAATTAACTAAATTATTATTTTCTAATTATTTGAGTTGATGTGAGATTATTTTACTTCGATCACGTGCTCATTTCTCCAAAAAGACACATATTTCGAAGGCTTCAACAACTTTTTGCTCCGATAATGAAGCTCTGATTGACCACCATATATATATATATATATATATATATATAACACACACGCATGCTTATGGTCAAGGATTCAATTTTTATTTTTTAAATACTCTCTTGTACAATTAAAAATAAGTTTGGCTAAAGTCAGAATGAATAATGGTTAGATTTTGGTGGTAAAAAAAAAAAATGGTTAAATTCGACCCTCAACTTCTTCCCTAAAGTTTATATTTAATCTTTATATGTTTTTTCCCAATAAGACTTTAAAAAAAAATTTGACTACATTAATTTTTTAAAAAATTTTTATAATTAAGTCCTATAAATTAGAAAAAAAAATTAACTTCAATTGTTCATTAATAAAAATTAGTTCAAATAATAATAAGAATTGATGAATTTTTTTAAAATGTCTATTTGTAAAGTTATTTTAATTTTTTTTTAAATGTTTAAGTTCATACAAATATTCTTAAAATTTTTTAAAAATTATAAAATTATTTTCTACAAACTTAAAGACTTTTCTAAAAAATTAAGCATTTTACAATCAAGTGAGGAAGTTAATAGGGTTACTTTAATTAAATTATTAATTTCTAATTAGTAAGTAATCTATCACTTTCCTCTGATTAAATAATTTAGTATATCAACATAATATATCAATCTATAATATGTTAACTCGCTACTCGTGCTAAATTATTATTTTAGTTCGATTCTTTTCTCGAAAAACTTTTGAGCCTTCAACTTCTTTTTGTCCGATCAGGAAAACTCTTGATCACGAAACTACTAATAATATTACTATATAATTAGATATATTGATCACGAAAACTCTTGTTGACTACAAACTACTAATAATTCTCTTCGTTGGTCCAATGAGTAATTCAAATAATAAAATGTGAAAATATTCAGATGATAAGAATAGGATTTGAACCCTTATCCTCTTTACTTTTCTTTCTTGTGATAGGGAATTAACCACTTCAATAAGATTCAACGTGACTTTTATATATGAAAATATTAATAAATTGCATACACAATAATAAGTCTTGCTTTCAAGTTTCAAAAGGTATCCAAAATTTGTTCGGCGTGCTTGGCCAAATGGCGAAATTCCTCATAGACATGAAGCAGGATTTCAGAACTGTCATCCCCATAAAGAAAATATCCAAAATTTGCTGTAAATAACTTTTTAATATATCAAAATTATATTCTCTATGCATCAAGATTATAAATTATTTTTTTTATCTATCTTAAATTATATGACATTTTCTTTTTGTGAAATTTGCTAATTTGTCAATACATCCTTGATTAATATAAATTTTTAATTAGAGCCAACTAATTTTAGTAAAATATAATTAGTTGTAGTAGACATATGATGAAAAAACTATATTCCAGATATATTAGTTACTTGTAGGACATATGATGAACAAACTATATTCCAATTATATTAATGAAATTTTCTCAATCTACATAAAAATTAAAATAGTTTTGTAGTTTTGAGATGTTGGGTTATGAAAGTTCGAAATTTTGAGTCAAACTAAAAAATTAGACTTTTTCCTTTAATTTTCTTTTTATTTTAGCAATTCAAACTCAAAGAGAATCTCAATTATTTTAAAATTCCTAGTTTTAGAATTCTAGATATAATTAATTTGCTTAGATGAATTTATAAACTTTTAAATTCCAGAGATAATTAATTTACTGAAAATGATGTAAGCAATAATGCTTTTTTAGACAACTGCTAAAATTACACAAAT
>CATIWK010656226.1:0-13130 GCA_949634005.1 Mallotus japonicus | reverse complement strand
TATATATATTTTATTAATAGAGTATACCGGAGCGGAGATATTGAGAATTAGGCGGATGAGGACACATTAGCTTGCTTGCTCCACTTGTAAGTTAATATTTCAAAATGTGTGTTAAGTTTATGTATAAAAGCATAGTTTGGTTAATTATATTTAAAAAGGGAATTTAGTTAAAAAAAATTTGTATTTTTAACATTTGAAACGCTCATATTATTGATTTTGATATTTTAAATATGCTATTTATGTTATAATTATTATTGACGCTTATTGCTAATAAAGATATAGTGGGGAAATAAAAATAAAAGTATTTCATTTCCAATTATTATATTTCCTTGAAATTTTACTGTCTATTTATGTAACAAGAATATGGAAAAGACTGGTAGAACGGGCTACCTGATGGGTGTCATCAAGACCGTGTGCACACAGGCAATGATTCTTGAATTGGGCCCTTGTTGAGAAATTTAATTGTGAAGCTCGGTTGATGCATAGCTCTTGGGCGTATGGTATTGAAAGGCTCGGTTGATGCATAGCTCTTAGGCGCATTTTGGTGGAACATTTATTGGGATTGGAGGCTCGGTTGATGCTTAGCTCTTGGGAACCGTCGGTAAATATTGGAATAAGAGACTGATTGCAGCTGGTAGCTCGGTGGAAGCTTAGCTCTTGGGAACCGGTAGTCATTGGATAAATAAGAGAGCCAAATGGCTATTAGATTTGTGGTTTAGGGTTCTACCACTAATTTCCACCTAAGTTATTTATTAACATGAAATAATTTAAAAGATTTATATTTGGATATATATTATTTGGTAAACTAATGATTTTCTTTAATACAATTTCATAGTAAATATTTGTGATAAATGTTTTAATAAAAGAAGGTTTTCAAACTAATACACATTTCTTTATATTAGCTTACTCTGTGAGCTCTGACTTCCCTCAACTATTTTTCCAGGATTTTAGGAGTCTTCAGTTAGCTTGTCTTCTCTACGCCAGCCTTATTCTTCACCAGCTATTTTATATAGGTTAACTTAATGTTGTTGTTATATATGAAACAATTTTAGTTAATCTAGACACCGTTGTGGATTTGGATGTTTTGTTGTTGTTATGATTGTTTTGTATTAAGATTGAGATGTTGGTGGTTGTGGTTGTGATTGTATATATATTTGAGAGTGTATTTGCATTTTACAGGTTTTGGGATTGTCCTGCACAAGGGGAAACTCTGCCAGATTTTTCTTAGAATTTTAAAGTTAGTTAATTTTCTTGAAAAAAATTCCTTAAGGCTTACTACGGGTTTCAGAAGCTTCACGCTTTCCCATTTCCTAGTACTGGTCATGTGCCCTTGGGGTTCGGGCCATGATATTTGACTAAGTCAACAAAATAGAAGCATTGAATATACATTAAAAAAAGGAATAAGTGCTCCATTTCTAGAACCTTGAAGAACCAAAATCTTACTCAACACAAGACCATCCCTCTGGATTATGTAGCATTGAAGATTTGTCCTGTATCTTATTGGATGGCTTAGGTACCAGGCTCTTTGACTTTTGTCAAAATCACCATTATAGAGCAAAAACCCGCCACCAATGATATTAGGTGACACTTGCAAGCACTTGACTAGCCCTTTAATTAAGTCCCAAATTTTGCTAAGCCTAACACAAGCTTCTCTTTTCCATATACCTACTCTTATCAACTGATCCACTACACAAAAACTCTCCCACTTAGCACATGCACAGAACAACCATTTGATGTGCCTTCGTCTTAGATACCAATTTCCAACTTACAAAATCATAGCTTCCTTCCTACCCCATCACAAACCCATATGATTCCCCTCCACAAACCCATTTCCCATCCTACAAAAACTCCCCCACTAAGCACATGCAAAGGAGTGAGTCTATGCTTGGTATTGAGAATCAAAGAAGGAGAGGTAAGGAGCAGCAGTGAAATGGAGGAGAAATTTAAGATAGGATTTGAGTTGATTTGAGAGAAAAGAAACAAAAAATAAAAAAAAATAAAAAAACGGAGATGAAGAAGACACAGTCGCTGCTGAGATAAGGAGCATTCGCGTAAATTTTTTTGTTGAAGGTGACATGCGCATAATTAACAAAAATTGGGGTATTTTTATTGTTTTGGTTATCTTTTAGGGCATTTATGAAAAAAATCCCTTTTCATTAACTGTATTAACTATATTACTTTTAATTTTTATCTTGGGTTGGACCCATTAACACCACTCAATCTAAGACCAATTTGCTTATAATGAAAATTTTATGGGCTATGTTAGCATTCCAACTTAATGGTATTTGACATTTAATTTTTGTATTACAATGGTACTTCTCATTCATTATTATTATTATTATTTTTATCATAGATAAATTCATTAGAAAAAAAGATACAAAAGAGTATAAACATAAGACTGAAATACTCTTTTTTTGTTTTTTCTAAGAGAGAATATCTATATCTAAAAATAATACAAAATAGCACATAGTATAAATTTTTTTAGTAAAGACAAGAGTAGAACTTTTTTGATCATCAGTTTTTCATATGTACTAAAAGAGTCAAATCAGAGCATTATCTAACTCTATTCTTCAGATCTTTATCTCAACATCTGTTTGATTCATGACTAGTTTACTGCTCCAATAGATTGATCAAATTACCCCAACTGTGGAAAAAATTTCACACCAAAATATATCCATAAAACTATAAAAATATTTGTCAAGATTGGAGATTTATACTCAAGTCTATAATAATATTTATGTATTATATACACACAAAAAAATTAGTGAAAACCAATATACAAAAGGAGAAGCAGCGGTGCGACGAGGAGAGTAGGTGTACATGTATTTTTATTATTTGATTAATTATGATCAATTTACACTGAAATCTGCTTTTATATTTGAACGTGCACTTAGAATGTATTTGGTTCAAATAAATATCACAAAATTTTATGGAATTCATTTACAAATCCAAGTGAGTGTGTTGGTTTAAATAAAAACTTTGTAAAATTCATTTTCAATTCTAACTTTTTAATTTTGTGGAATTGCTTAACACTAAATCAATTCTTATTGATGAAATTGATTCAAATGAATTTGGAATACATTTTTAAATGAATTTTAAATAAAATTTATTTGAAAATGAAATAAATTTTTTAAGACAATTAAACCAAAAAAGGGGTTAGTCATAATTTAAAAATTGAGGTTTTTGGAAAAATTATGTAATATATGATTAATGATTCAGAAATTTGATATAAAAGAAGTGTGACATAATTAAAAAATTTTTTGTAAGCATTTTGAATTAATGTTTTATTAATATATTTGTATAAAAGCATAAAGTGTGTGGGTATATGTGTATATATAAGGGGTTAAAACTCTACCTTCCCCCTCCCCTCATTTAAAAAAAAAAAAAAAGACACCTTTCTTAAGTTTTACACTATCTTAATGATGTATCAAAATTTTGCACTGTAAATGGAAAAAAAATACTATAATTTTGATATAAATAAATTTGAATAATCAGATATTACAAAACTTTATAAAAAATTATAGAGAAAATTACGTTTACCTCCTTGAGATTTGATCTAATTCACACTCTCCTCCCTTTTGTTTAAAAATCAAACTTTACATCCCTCAGTTTTAATTCCATCAACATTTAAGTCCCTCCGTTAGGTTTTTTATATTAAAATACATTTAGCTCCCTCTGTTTGTAAAAATAAACAGTTTAATCCCTAAGTTCTAATAAAATAAAATAATTTAGTCCTTCAATTTTTTAAAAGTTAAGTTGTAAGTTTAATAAATCTATAAATATTCATGAATTTATTTTATATTCATTCTTTTACTTAATTTTATTAATTTTTGTTCCATTCAAAATTAGTATTATCTAAAATTAAAGTAATATATAAAATGAATTACTTTAAAAGAAGGTAAAATTAATGGAATCAAACATAAAAATAAATATAAAATAAAATTGATAAAAATTAATGAATTTATTAAAATTATAATTTGATTTTTTAATTTTGAAATGTTGATAAGGACATGTGCAACTGTTGAAAATTTAGTAGAAATTGTGATTTTAAATTTCAAATAATTAAGAAATTAAAAAATAAAAACCATTTTTTTATTTTATTAAAATAAAAAAGATTAAAGTGTTAGATTTTATAAAACGTAGGGAGTAAAATGTCTAGTTTTTATAAAATAGAGGGAGTAAAATGTCTTATTTATTAAGATACTGACAGAAAATTTAACGGAAGAAAATTGAGGGATGTAAATGTTTGATTTTCAAACAAAAGGGAAGATAGTGTGAATTAGGTTAAATCTCAGGGAGATAAATGTAATTTGCTAAAAATATAAGGGAGATAAATGTAATTTGCTAAAAATATAACTTATATTGTTATAAGCATATATAAAATTCTTTTTTTTTTTTTGAACAACGATTACATTTTGATCGGTGGAGGGGGGAGGGGGATTTGAACCCTCCACCTCAAAAGGGAGTCTACTCCGTGGCTGGAACTAGTCAGTCTAAGACGGGTAGTTCAAACCTGATTTTTTCCTAAAGGACGTTTTGAACCCATGACCTCAAAAGGGTCATGGGTCCAACCCTTACCACTTGAACCAAGTGGTAAGGGCATATATAAAATTCATTGTGTAAATTAAATAGTAAACATTTAATTTTTCAGTAGTTGGTCTAATAATGCATCTTTTACATATTATACTTATGGAAAATGATTCATGTCGCTAACAGCAACAGGAATAGTGTGTCGCTGGAGGGGGGCAAAGACCATTTTGCCCCCCTTTGTTTCATTTTTTTTCATTTCATTATTAAAAAAAAAAATTACAAGCTACGGGTGTTTAAATTTTTACACGTCGGGTTCATCCGTGTGCAATTAGGTTTTCGATTAAAAAAAATTTCTAAAAAAAAAAAAAATTTTTTACAGACTACAAGTGTTTAAATCCTTGTACGATGGGTTCACCCGTGTGCAATTTAGGTTTTAGATTTTTTTTTTAAAAAAAAAATTTAGATTACATGTATTTAAATCCTTACACGACGGGTGAACCCGTGTGTAATTAGGTTTTAGATTAAAAAAAAATTAATTGAATTTCAAAAAAATAATAAAAAGACAAATAAAAAAAGGAGCCAAAATCGTTATTTGACCCCCATAATTTTTATCTGCTAGCTACCTGCGACACCTATGGGTGTCCTATACTTATATAATCTTCCTTTAGTACTTTTGTTCTGAAAATGGCAGAAGCGTTAGCCTGCAAAGAAGGTATAAAGTTAGCAATTTCTTTAAACCTGTCTAAAGTGGATGTTGAAAGTGACTGCTTGTTTTTAATTCAAAAACTCCAAATTACCTCAAAGGACTTGTTTTTAATTTGAAAAACCGATCCGAAATAGAGCTGGTGATAAAGGATATCCAAGAGTTATCTTTGAGCTTTCATTCTTGCAATTTCAGTTACACCCCAAGATCAGCCAATGCAGCTGCTCACTGCTTGGCTTAGATGCCAATTCTCTTTGTATAGTTTAGAAAAAACTTGGATAAATTCTTATCCTCATGAGTTTATGCAAATAGTCTTGTATGATGCTTCCCTTTCTTGAATGAAAGTTTAGCTAAAAAAAAAAAAAACATATTTCCCCAAAAACAACTGAAAATTTTGCAAAATTTCAATGTTAGATTTGCTTATTTTACAAGAAATTTTCTTAGAGCTTATAAGGGTAAGATGATATTAGCCATTATAGTGGTATTTAATTTGTTCGTAAAAAAAAAAAACAAACAAACAAAGTAATCACTTTATTTTAGTTGTGTACGTCCATTGAAATTAGAAGAGAGGGATTGAGTTGGTAAAAATAATAATTAAAATTGTAAGAAAAAAAGGAACTGTAGCCCTTAATTTGTCCTCTCGATGTGCAAGTCAAATTAAATTGAAGTTACTCAGTACTCTTAACAAAACAGACAATCCGTATCAATTAATTTTGGCTAATAATTTTGAATAATTAAACATAATTAAGTATTTTTCCTCAAGACTAAGGTAGAATTCCTGTGTAGATAGGATGGTCAACTGAATGTGTAGTAGTTATCAAATATTTATAAAAGAAGTTGGAGAAGGGATTGAGAACCTTTTCTATTTTGAATAACATAGTAGGTTAAGGTCATGCATGTTTGCATCATATTAACTATTAAATTCAAAATTAATAGTTCAAATTATATTATTTAATATATAGTTAATCACCCCGGTTGCTTTGGATGATTTTTTAATTTTTTTTTTTGGTATGCAAGTGAGAGAAATATTTCGATGGCCTTCAAATTGATATATATATATATATATATATAGCCTTCAATTATATATATAAAAAATAAGTCAGTCAATAAAAAATATGAAAAATTTCAAACGAATTTTATATTTTTAATTATTTTAAATTCTTCAAATTACTCCACATGTTTAAATCAAAAAAATCCAAATTGATCTAATTAAATAAAAATATTAACATAAAATTGAATTCTATATTATTAAATAAAAATGTAACTTTTCAATTAAAGTTAAATTAAAAAATACAGAATATGATTGATCATGTTTATACTGGAAAAGAAAGAATCCTAAATCAACAAAGTTTTATCATTTTAATTGGTTAAGTATGGCGTATTATTATGATAGACCCACAAAACAAATAATTAAATCATTTTTCCAATTTGAAAATTGGAAAACGATTGATGACGGCCGGACCGCCCTTAACCCAGACCTTGGATGCGCCGCCTCATCTTAAGTAAACGAAGGCACATTGACTAATAATAGATATATAATAATTTTATTTTATTAATTAAATATGAAATTATCAAGATATATATCGCATATTTAATAGCTGGATATGATACTCCGATAAATAAAATGTTTATTATAAATGTTGAAAGGATATGTACAAGCCTAATCTTCTAGCAAGATCATTCCTCATATAATAAAACATTAAAAGTCCCAATATGACTCGCATAAACAAAACCCCTATTCAAAAAAAAAAAAAAAAAAAAACAAAACCCCTATTCAAACTTGATGGTTTCTTATGATAACTCCTTGATTAAGATTAATTTGACCGATTCAAAGGCAAGGCCCTTTTTTTCTTCAAAATCACAAAATCTATTTAATTCTAACTAATCCGGTTCGATTAGATAGAACTATAAGAGCAATAAAAATTTTCTAACAACTTATTTAACACAACTACATATATTAGAACTCGAACTTTAAACCTAGTTTAAGCCAGAATAACTCCTTTTCAGCTAATTCCAATGGTTATTTGTATAGGCTATAGGACTGAACACGGAATAAAGAATATACCAAACTGAAACAAACTAAAATTTTAAACTGAAAGACATTAAAATCATACTAGATCGAATAATTTTAACCTCAAACAATACTGAACCGAATTTTATAACTAATTTGATATGATATTGGATATTTACAAAATACTGAATCATACTGAAACCATATTGAACAAAAAATTGAATATAATTTAATAAATAATATATAAATATTAGTATATAGTAGTGAAGTTAATTATATACTTTTCATTATATTCTCAAATAATATATAATTATAAGTAACGTACATATAATATATGATAAAAATTAATATGTTTTATGTTTAAAATATAATAAATAAAATTATTAATAAATTTTTTTTATTAATTTCATCATTATTAATATTATTATCGCTGTTGCTGCTACTATAATAATTATTATTCAATTGACAAGTAAAAATAAGAATATCTATTACATTGCAATAATTTAACTAACAATTAAAAATGTTGAATATCAATTACAATACAATTTAAACTTAAAACATGAAAAATAATAAAAATTATTATTATTAACAACACAAGTAAAAATATGAAATGCACATTATCTTTCAATTTAAACTAAAAATATGAAAATAAATAATTAACATTGTATGATTTTAAATTTTATAATTTATTAATTAAAATATATTGTTATTATTAGATTTGATAACTTATTAATTATTATTTTTAGTAAGGAATTCAATCTTATTGATATTATATAAAATTAATGAGCTGAATAATATTATAATAATTATTATTTTTATTGTATATATATATATATATATATATATATATAATATAAATATATATTATAGATAACCAAAACGACATAGTTTTTTTTTTTTCAAAACTACGTTGTTTTAATTAAAGTAAGAAGTAATTTTATAATAAAAAATAATAGTAGTGACCTTGATTGTACTCTTATTTTATATTATCTTTTTATTAAGATGTGTCTTTAATTTTCAAGAATGAGTGATTTATCTTTTCTTTTAAAAAATATATTGTTATTATTATATTTAATAATTTAATAATTATTATTATTATATTAAATAACTAATCTTACTGCTATTATTTAAAATTAATAACTTAAACTTAAATTTAATTAATAATATAAATTTTCAAATTTCTAATTTTGAACCGTATCGTATCAATCTGTTTCAAAAAGAACTGTATCTTCATACCAAATCATCCTAAAAAAAATTTTAAATTTGTAGATTTCTCCATGACGTGTACATCCCTAAACAGAGAAATTTTATAATGATCTTAACTTTTAATAAGTTCAAAGACCAAACTAATAATGTCAAACTATCTAGAGTTCACCCATATATTATTATAGATTTTAGTTTTTACCACTTTAATTAAAAATTTAATTTTTATTTATTTAACTTTTCAACTTATCAAAATCATAATTATTATATAATGTCTCATTTTTATTTTGAACGTTTGAAAATATAATATATTAAAAGCCAAAAAAGCAATCAACAGAAACTTACCAATCCGATTCAGCGTCAAATTTAACAGAAAATATAATATATTTGATTAGTTCCGCGTGTATAGGAGTAGAACAGAACAAAAGATACGTTCATTACATTGCAGTAGTTTTGCGGTCATCTTCCTTCGAGTGGAGTCTCCCACACATAAATGTAAATTGATGTTAAGGAATTTACAATTGACGAATAGAAGTGTTGCAAGAAGGACATCTGGCCTTGTAGCAGGGCTAAAGAATTGACGAATTGGCAGCTTTTCTAGAACCGGGAATTTGCAGCAGGGCTGTACCAATAAGTCAACATTTCATTATTCTATGTATTTTTTCTTAGTTTTTCTAAGAACAATTAGATTTTAAAAAATATTTCACTCAACTCTTACTTAAGTCAGTGAAATTTAAATAAAATTATAATACTAAAAAAATTTAATAAATAATTTAACTCAAATGCATCAAATTTAAATATCATTTAAGTAAAATTAATCTCTTACTAACTGATTTTAAATAATTATCAATAACGACTACAACAAATAATCAACCGCCTGCCACACTACAAGTTTGTTGGGACTTTAAAAGTAGTATCAAAACTTTTTTTTTTTTGGTCAAAAGTAGGTATCAAAACTTAAGTCCCAGTAAAATCGAAGAAGTAATGTCACTCGTACATTATCAAATTGACTGCAATTATTTTTTCTATTTGTGAGAATCCCCAACACAAGACAATTATAGGGAGGACATGTTCTCGGGGAAGTGCGGATGTAGTATCGGTTAACATAAACGTTTATGATCTTATTTGAATTTCAACTAAAAGACTACCATGCATCGTCAATATTTTTTAAATTGTGCAGATCCATTATTATATCTTTCTATTTTATTTACTTCATTTTAATTTTTGCATTTAGTAAATTTAAATTTCTGATCCATTTATTTTTCTTGTTCTTTTGTATGAAAGTTTTGAACGTTTCTTATTAGAGTTTTTACCTTTTATAGCATGTTGTTTTTTTGCATGAATTTTTCCATAGTGAAAATTGTATTTTTTTTTTTCAATCGAACTCATTTAAAGATTAAAAAGTTAATTTATAGCTAATGAAAGCCATTAATTGGAGTGTACAAATTATCAAATTGCAAATTAAAGGAACTATATTAATGCAATTGAATAATAATGACAAGTATTTTCATGATATTGAAAATTTATTTTTTAAAAATTTTTATTTACTTTTTATTTATATTATTTATTTATTAAAAAATATTTTTAATTTTTAATAAATAAATGTTTCATTTTTCTCTTAAGATAAAAAGTTATACATTTTAATTATTCTTTAAAAAAAAGCTAAGCATAAACACAAAAAGGACCTAGTACCTAGAATAATGAAATGTTGACTTACTGGAAAAATCAGGCTAAAGACCGCACATTCCCAGTCCTAATAAAACTGCCAATTCGTCAGATACCAGAGTTTTATATGGAAAAATCAGGCTAATACCGCACTATTACCAGTCCTAATAAATCTGCCAATTCGTCAAATACCAGAGTTCTATATTTTCTATTTTTCCCTTTGCAACACGTCGCATACATGTATTGTCTGTTAAAAATAATTTCTTGACATCAATTTACATTTATGTCCGGCTTATTCAAAAGTTAATTAAATAACTTTTTAATTTTTAGAAAAAAAAATACACTCTTAACAAGTGAAGTTATATGTTTTACTATGCCTTATTCTAAAAGTAAATATGAGAGTATTTTAGAAGTAGACATTAGAACTTGGGGAGATACTTGCCAATGGTTGGATTTGCATGTGAATAATAAAGATAGATGTTTTATTTTTATGGGATAATTGCTATTTTCTCCTGGGTTTTGATCTATTACACTACTTCATCCCTGACATTTGAAAAAATATGCATTCATCCCTGACCTTTGCAACAGTTAACACTCATTAGTCATTCTGTAGGGATGAAATAGTACACAATTTTGCAAATGTCAAGGATGAATAAATATTTTTTGAAATATCAGGGATGAAATAGTTTAATAGGCCAAAATACAGGGGGAAAATAGCAATCCTCCCTATTTTTATTGATCAAATATTTTAAATTTGACTTAAGTCCCATTAAATGTAAAAATTTGATCCCTTTTCTAATATTTAATAAAAAATTAGTTGTGAATCCACGCTTTACGCGAATTGTAAATATTATATATATTTTAAAATAAATAATTTTAATAAATTAAAACTACAATTTAATTAAATATAAAAATGAGAACTTAAGAAGTTATTGTAAAAAATTTGATTTTATTATTTTTTATTAAAAGTACATATATATTATTAATAATAATTGAATAGATAAAATAAAAAAATAGCAAATAGTTGAAAAATGAATGTTTTTAGTAAGAATAAAAAAAACATCATTTTTTATGGAAACAAAAAGTAATATTTTAGATATAATAAAATTATAGTGTTTTACATAAAGTAGAACATTTGTATTCTAAAATAAGGTTTTTAAAATTTTTTAAGGAAAAATTTTATGAATTTTAATAACTCAACACATAAACTTTTTTAAGGACAAATGTTGAATTATGAAGAGAGACACTTGTCAGGACTTAATAACTTTAGAGCTCAACATTTAATATATATTAATTGTCAATCCATGCTTTGTGTGAATTATAAATAAAATATATAATTTAAAATAAATAATTAAATAATTTTAATAAATTAAAGCTACAATTTAATTAAATATAAAAATAGAACTTAAAAAGTGATTGCAATAAGTTTATTTTATTATTTGTTATTAAGAGTATTGAATAAATAAAATAAAAGAAAAAATATAAAATAGTTGAAAAAAGGGATGTTTTAGTTAAAATAAAAGATGTAATTTTTTATGGAAAGGAAGGGTAATATTTTAGATGTAATAGAATTAAAGTATTTTACATAAAATAGAACATGTGTATTCTAAAATAAGATTTTTTTTTTATAGAAAAATATTGTGAATTTTAATAACTCAACACATAAATCTTTAGGAGTGAATGTTGAATTTTGAAAAGGGACACTTGTCAAATTTTAAATTTAATGACTTTAGAGCTCAACATTTAATAATTTTGTATTTGCATATATATATATATATATAAAGTTTTTCTGTTATATTTAGCCATGAATTTTTTGGTAAATAATTTTGTATTTTCTTTTAGAGATCGAAATGGTATCTATTTAAAAATCAATGATTAACATCTTTTTTATAATAGCTAATTGAAGATTAAATGTATGAGCTATAGTTTTGATAAAATAATATCCAATTAATTAGTAATGATTTTATAAATAATATTTTAATTAGTTATGACATTTAATAAAATAATACACTATTATTTTTTTAGGTCTGAACCATCAGTATTTAAAATTTACTAAATTTTAACTAATCCAGTTCATATGAACGATAAAAATCTCTCAATAACTAATTTAAAGCGACAGCGTTATTAAAAATATTTAAATATTCATTAATATATAAATTAGTGACTTTTATATACCAATATATCACCTATCGTCATATGAATGAAGGTGCTATAAAAGTTGCCTAAATTACAAGCACTCTTGGCGATTTGCACTTTAAAATTTAAAATGTTTACATCAAGTATGCTTTATCTCCATCAACGTTCATGCCTTACTACTGCCCCAAACTGTCATCATTTTGAAACAAGTAAGTATATAACGCATTTGTGTTTAATTATATATATATATATATATATATATATATATATATATATATATATATATATATATATTATTCATGAAATATTTTTCTCTATTTAATTTCTATTCTTCTCAAAAGAAACTAAAAATTTTACTCGTTTTAGGTGAGATTACAAGAATCAAAGGAGCAGTAAAGCAAGCACAACACATCCTCAAAGGAAACCATTGCAAGAAGCTAAAGATTTGTGCCAATAACAACAACAATAATGGCAGAAAAGATATGCTTGCATTGAGAACAACGCATAAACTAAGTGGTAGAGAATATGGTATTATTCAGCCAGCAGCCACATTGCAAAATGAAATTAGACCATCAAATCCAGAGGGCTTCAACTGGACTTCAATTAAGCATAACTTAAATTCATTGTGTCTGTTTATACGACCTTATGTTTTGGTCGGATCAGTGAGTATCAAGACATATATATGTGTGTTTGTGTGTCTATATATTGAGCATGCACTTATATAATGATCTGTCTTGCTATGATCAGATTTTGAAGCTAACATCAGTCTCACTTCTTTCGGTGGAGACAATGAGTGATCTATCTCCAAAATTTTTGGCTGAGCTGCTGAAGGTAATGGCAATGTTTTAGATCCCAAACAAAGGGTAACAATAATCCTGACAT
>CATIWK010656193.1:0-10167 GCA_949634005.1 Mallotus japonicus | reverse complement strand
TTTTTTTTAATAATTTGTTAATAATATATGCATAAAAAGTCTTTTGACCTATTTTAGATTCAACATCTCATTCTTTATATGTTCTTTTTTATTATTTTTCTTAAATCTTTTGCGTTCTTTTATATGATTATAAATATCGATGTTTCTTACATTCCATTCTTCACCTAGTGATATACATACTTTAATATTAAGGAAAAATAATAAATTATATCCTCAATTTAATCAGAATTTAAAATACATCCTGTTTTTAAAATTATGCTGACTTAATATATACCAATTATATCTAATTTTATTTTAAAGACCTGAACGTGTTTTAAAAAATTATGTTATAATTCTTGTAAAAATTATTCTCAAGTCTTAATATTAGAACCTCAAAATAACATTAAAAATTAATTTAAAACTAAAAACTAAACTAGATTTCAAGTCTCCTTATATAAATACACCTCTGAAAACTTCATTTGAGGAGTTACACACTTTGATTGAGCACTCAATTTATTCTTAGCATTTGTAAAGCTTATTAATCTCTTTTATATTTCAATTTATTGAGTGTGAGTTTTGTGTTGTAGCTTTGGTTCTTCTTCTTCTTCTTATTTCTTGGGTTGAAAAGGGAAATGAGGAACTAAGTTTAGAAGGAATTGGTTTAAGTGTTAGCCAATGAAACACTTGAGTTTTGGTTGTGGTTTGAGTTGAGTCAAGAAAAATTCATTTGTGTGAAGGTTTGAGTAGAGTCTTGAAAAACTCTTGTAAAGATTTTGAGTTGAGCCTTAAAAAACTCTCTGTAATCAATCTTGGAAATAAGATTGAAATGGGTGATTGAAAATTCTAAATTGGGGATAAGTTACGTGGAGATGTAGGTTTGATTTGGAAACCGAACTCCTAAATACCTTTTGTCCATTTAGCTTCTCTTCATCCCTCAATCTTTCTTTTAATTTGCTAGCTGGGGATAATTGGGATTTCAAGTAACTGATTTTGTGAAAATAACAAATAGAAAGATAAAAGTTAAATATATCAATAAATAAAATTATATTTAAAATTAGGGGTGAGTACGAGTCGGGAAAATTTGGAAATTTAAAATCTCTGAAATGACACCAAATTTTAGGAATTTTAAAAATAAAATATTTAGTATTAGTACCAAATTTAAAAATCTCCATACCGGTACCATCTCATTTTTTATGATGGTTTGGAACAGAGATTCGGTTCTTTCGAAATGAATCAGTATGGTACGATTCAAAAAAGCAATTTGAGAATTTATGTTATACACAACTTTATATTATTGATTGAATTTATATTTATTACCAATAAATAAACAATAAAAATTTGTGTATATTTATATATTTTTGTATGAACATATATTTAATACATATTTTCTATAAAATTATGGTGTATGCTTAACCTTATATTATATATATATTTGGCAACCTTCTCTCTCTCTCTCTCTCTCTCTCTCTCTCTCTCTCTCTCTCTCTATATATATATATATATATATATATATATATATTATTAAATACAATAAGATTATATTATACTTAATTAATAAAAATTACCTAACTTCTTTTATTTTTATTTGTAAAATCACTACTTATTTTAATCAAAAAGACATAGTGTTGGGCAAAATTATGTTATTTTGGTTATTTATAATATATGTTTATATAAATTAGTATACAATAAAAATAATAGTTATAATACTATTATTTACCTTATTAATTTTATAATATTAATAAGCTTAAATTATTTAATAACAATAATAATTGAAAAATGATTAAATATAATAATAACAATATATTTTAATTAATAAAAATGACCTCTCTCTTTTTTTTTTGTTGGTAAGATAACTACATACTTTAATTAAAATGACATAATTTTGAACAAACTTATGTCATTTTAATTTTTTTAATAATATATAGACATATATTAATATGCAATAAAAATAATAATTATAATAATATTATTTAGCTCATTAATTTTAAATAATATTAATAAAATTAGATTACTTACTAAAAATTATAATTAATAAGTTATCAATAATAATGATGATGATGATAATAATAATAAATTTAATTTATAAATTATACAACTTGAAATCATATAATGTTAATTTTATCATTTTCATATTTTTAATTTAAATTAAAATATAATCGGCATTCCACTTTTTTTTTTTTTTACTTTTTGTTGATAATAACAATAATTCTTGTGTTTTTCATATTTTAAGTTTAAATTTTTTGTAATGGAAATTTCACATCTTATTTATTAATTAAATTATTTGAAACTATGCAATGTGAATTTTCTTATTTTCATATTTTAAGTTAAAATTGTAATACAATAGACATTTCAAATGTTTACTTGTGAATTGAATAATAATAATAATAATAATAATTTGTTAGTTATTTATTTATTATATTTTAAACATAAAATATATTAATTTTTATCATATATTATTATACACATGCTACTTAATTTATACTACTTAGTAATATAATGAAAAGTATATAATTAAATTCACTACTATTTATTCATATTTATATATTATTTATTAAATTAATATTCAGTACTATATTCGATTTTCAAATCGGTACAATTTTAGTATGATTTAGTACGGTTTTTTTATTTAATTTTTTATAAATATCCAGTACTATACTAAATTAATTATAAAATTTGGTTCAGTTCAATTTAGAGCTAAAGTTATTCGATTTAATACGATTTTAATGTGTATTGATTTAATATTTGAGTTCGATTCGGTTTTTTTCGATTCATTCGTAGCCCTATTTAAAATAAATAAATAAAAGTATTATAGCCTAATATGTTAAACTAAAAGCGTAGCAAAACGACCATATTCATGAGCTTTGATAGTCTAACAAGTAACAGCCATAGCCTAATTCTTCCTTCACCAGAAGCAGTCATAAAGTAACTTGCAGAGTTTTGGCTGCTTTATTCATGGCCGAGACAGCCAGTAACAGTAACAGCAGCAGTAGCTCCAGCACCAGTGGATCGTCATCGTCATCGTCAACAGCATCCACATCATCCCATATAATTACCATAGCTGAAGACCATCTCTTCACAATCTTACTTCTACTTCCAGTAGATTCAATTCTGTCCTTTGGCATGACCTGCAAGAGATTCAGGTCCTTAGCAAGTTATGATGCACTTTGGGAGTCCATTTGCAGGAGAGATTGGGGACCCACAGCAGTGGATGCGCTCAAGTCTTCAACCAGTAATCAACAGTTTCCATGGATGAGGCTGTACAAGCAGGTGTCACTGCTCGACTCAATTTCCTGCCACAAATTGACTGACCCAGATTCCACTCAATCTCTCCTTCCCAGTCCCCGGGCTTCTCACTCTCTCAACTTCGTCTCTGATTGCTTGGTTTTGTTTGGTGGTGGCTGTGAGGGAGGTAAGTCTCTCTCTCTGCTCTTGTTAGCTTAATTAAATGTGTCAAGTGCAAATACTTCATGCCTGCTTCGTTGCTTATTCTTCTGGTTATGGTATTTGAATTTTTCAATTTAAATGTTAGCATTGAAGTTGTGGCTTTTCATTGTATGCCCTTTTGTGGGTATTCTCTTATGCTGCTATATTTCCACATGAGCAATTATTGCAGCTGAAAGCATGAAGCTTTTAATTTATGAACTAAATTACTCCCAATATTTAATGAGGTTAGTTGGATAGCTCTAGCAGAGAAAACAGTAGCTGCAGGTCACTTATTGATTATCACCTCCAAGGCAATCAAGAAATGCCTATTATATCAATCATTCACAGACTCATCGAAACACTGCTGAATTGAAAGGACATGGAAGTGTCAGGGGAGTAAATGCTACTTTACTAGGTCAAATAGTCTTTTTGTCACTCTAATGGGTCATCTAATCCTATATTTGGAAATTTTATCAGGACAGATTCTAGTCAAATAGGTTTAATTTTTCGAACACACGTGTGAATTATATGCCTGACAAGTGACAACTTATTCCACTGTTTGTATATAAACTTTCCTATAAACCGTTCTCTTTGCTGCTCAAAATAAGGCATGGAAGCAAAAAGATGCTACAATTTCGTAGATAATAAATTCAATATTCATGTTTCCCTTCATCCAATAACGCATTAAGTCCAACTAGATTCCACATCATTGCATAAGCATTAATTATGAGGACATTGTCGAACCTAAGCTCCAAAAAACATTGAGATAGCCATTACTGAGCTTACCTCAAAATTTTCATTATGCAGGCCTTCCCTTCAGAAGGAAAATGCATAGATATTTCTTAGAATCGTTCATTTATCACAACTTACTGCTGCATTTGTACACACACACACACACACATATATATATATATTTTGCATTGTCCAGCCTTCTCAACTTGTAACGGGAATATAGTTTAGCACATTCATATTATTTTGAGTAATTAGCCTTTTGTTTCTTTTTTAGGTGGTCTTACATTCTCCTTCTCTATTGATGACGGGCTCTTAACTTGCTTTTCATTTCTTTTTATTTCACTTTTGGATATTGTGTGATTTTTCAATATCCATTTTATATGTGGTTCATGAAACAGCCCTGGTGGAAAATATGCTTGGTCTTATGTGCTATCTTATTATATGAATATAACTGTCTCTTGATCATTCTAAAGCTGGAATGGTCATGTTTTTCTGGATTTTAATTTGCTTTTTAGGACGCCATCTCGATGATACATGGGTGACATATATAGGAAATGACTCTCTAAGGAAGTTCAGTTGGCAGAAGGTTCACTCAGGAGTTCCAAGTG
This sequence comes from Mallotus japonicus, assembly GCA_949634005.1. NCBI lineage: Eukaryota > Viridiplantae > Streptophyta > Magnoliopsida > Malpighiales > Euphorbiaceae > Mallotus > Mallotus japonicus. Next base: position 5,425 of record CATIWK010656193.1, on the reverse strand, counting down.
GGCGATTTGGACACACGTGTGTTGTCGTTAGCAATCTTCTTGTTCTATTTGGAGGAATCAATGACACAGGAATCCGTCAGAATGATACATGGATTGGGCAACTAATATTCAGTGACAACCTCTGCATCTCGCTCTCGTGGAGGCTGCTCAATGTGCAATCCCTTGTGCCACCACCACGAGGGGCTCATGCTGCATGTTACATTGATCAAAGGAAAATGGTTATCCAAGGGGGAATCGGACCAAATGGTCTTAGACTGGGCGACACCTGGATTTTGGAACTTTCAGAAAATCTGTGTTTCGGGACATGGCATGAGCTTGTGATTTGTCCATCACCACCACCTCGATCAGGGCATTCACTCACCTGCATTGGGGGAACTGGATTAATTTTATTTGGTGGAAGAGGATTAGGTTATGAGGTGCTTAATGATGTCTGGCTCTTGCAGATGTCAGAGAGTCAGTTAAAATGGGTGCAAATGCTCTATGAATTGCAAAATATACCTGAAGGAGTCTCTCTCCCACGAGTTGGTCACTCAGCTACACTAATTTTGGGGGGTCGCCTGTTAATTTATGGAGGTGAAGATTCACAGAGACATAGGAAGGATGACTTTTGGCTTTTAGATATTAGTTCAATAATATCCTCTCAACCGCAGCCAACTGCATCGCGGAGGACCATGTGGAAACGGCTCAAGTCAAAGGGTTATAAACCCAACTGCAGGTCATTTCATCAGGCCTGTGCAGATCATTCAGGGCGTTACTTGTATGTGTTTGGTGGAATGGTGGATGGCGGAATTCAGCCTGCTGGAGCATACGGGTTGAGGTTTGATGGAGAGCTGTTTCTTGTAGAACTTGGGACTCTGCTTTAAACAGGAGCAAAGCAGAGACGTGCTAGGCTATCATCGAGTAATTTCTGAATGCTCTTGTATCAATTGCTTAGCTGTTTTGACCAAAGACCCACATGGGTATGCTGTCTGGTTCATGATTTTCCTACTAGAAGGAAAGGTCCTTCTCCCCTTGCATATTGTAGTCCTCTCATGTTCCTTGTTAGATCCTATGCATATCTTTCATGCATCAATATGTTTATAGTAGTAAGTGGCTTTTCAGACATGTCTATTATCTTGAAATACTAAAAATGTTTTTAAGGCTTGCATACCATCTTCTTTAAGAACTTGTATATACCTTAAAAGAAGGGAGTTTTGCCACTAGTCTACTCAACTTGTAAAGGAATAGTTGAGTAAATTGGGTAAATTTATTATGAACCTTTTAACAACATAATATTTTTGGTTGGATTCAACTCAACTCAGTGCTACTTTATTTGGATGGAGGAGATTTAAATTCAGATTAAATTTTTAATCTGGCAATTATACAAATGTGCATTAATGAAAATTCAAAACAAATTTACAAATAAATTTTTTAAAAAAATCAATTAATGCATATATGAAATAACCTGAAATTTATAAATTTTAGAATGATTGTATCCCAATGAAATGTAATATAATGATTAGTAATGGTCATGTGTAGTGTTTGTTTGGCGGATAATGTTTGTTCACTCTAAATTTAAGGTGGTGTTTGAGATTCTTGATTTAAATTGGAACTAAAAGAAAAGAAGCACTAAATCAAATAATGTATAATTTAATGGCTAATTTAACAAGTAACTTTAATTTGACACTGTTAGATTATGTTTGTTTGTTATATAATGAATAATGTAAGAGAAATTTATTAAAAATGTTCAATTTTTAGACTTTTTTACTAATTTTTATTTATTATATTTTTATCTCAATTCTTTTTCTTCCATAATTTTATTTAATTTTTGTTTTCTTTTTTGCCCATTTTTGAGAATTTAATAACCTAAAACAAACACACAGCATAGTGACATCACACGCTACAAAACCATGGCAATTTTGTTAGACACGAAATGATATATATGCTATACACACATTCTAAGTTAGGCTGCTAGAAAATATTATCATTTTGAAATTTAAAAATAAAAATCTAATGGTTAAAATTTATATGATGATGATGATGATGATGATATAAAGCTTAAACAAATTGGTTTCGGTATAAATGTGTTGAGATTATAAATTTCTTAATTGATTTATGACCCATTAAAAAATAGATTTAAAAAAATTTAAATCCACTTAATCCGTTTACAACACAAAATGATCAATGCAATATGATAAAAATTATATACAAAAAACATAAAACTGTAATAACCCATAATTTATCCATATAAATTAATATATGTTACTTTTGTTATTGGGTTATTGATGGGTTGCTGTGTCGTTGTTACGTCAATGATAGGTTGTTGATTTATTGTTGTTGGCTTATTGTTTAGTTGCTGAGTTGTTGTCATTGACGTTGGGTTGTTGTTTTGTTGTTAGGTCATTACCGATTTGTTGTAGAGTTGTTGTGTGGTGTTAACTCATTTAATTGCTGGCAGTTATCTCAAGCCTCAAAGTGGAAGGACTAAACAAAAATTTTACAGAAAATATGGGGACTAAAGTGGTAATTTTTCAGTTCCTCTTTAGTTATATAGCCGGTAGCTATGAAATTTGCTTTTAAGCCCCTGAACTCACTCATCTAACATTGTAGCACTTGAATCTTCTTCCTCTCCGTTCACTGGCCAAACAACCTCCGTTCTTTACAAATTCTTAACATGCTAGTAATTTTTGTTTCAAGAAATTTGGCCCGGTTTTAATCAGATTAAGCTATGAAGTTTTGACCTAAACTTTCCATCGATAAATCACCATTTTTGGTGACTGTTAGCTACAACCACTGCCATCATACTCATCTAGTTTTCAGGAGTCTGTGGGTACCAATTTTGCATCCGGTATGCGTTGTTTAGATCTTGATTAGAATTTATTTGGTAATATTCATTTTTCTCTTCGATCTATTATTTTGGTGGTTGTTTGATGAGTTTAAGACTATTTTTGAGTTCTATATATTGATGTGAACATGCTGATATATTTGGTTGGTGTAAAAGACATTTTTCGGTGAGAAAATCTGACGGGTTCAACCCAGATTCTGGTGAGGAATTGGGACCAGGCCAAAAAATTATGATTTTATTTTTAATAAATAGTATAAATTATGAGGATTAATTTCCGTAACTGGAGCTAGTTCTAATTCTTTATGTGTTTTGAGATAAAAATCCTAGAACTATTTTAGTGGAAATTACTCTATTTCCATTTAAATAGTCTCAGCTCATCAAAATAAATTTCATTAGCCTCAAATGTCATTTTAGGGTGTTTACAAGTCTATTTTATTAATTCCTTGATTTTAGAAATTTTTTTTCTAGAATTTTGGAAAATTATTATGAATTTATTTTTTATATATTTTTAAATAAATATTATTATTATAGAGAATACTAGAGCAGGAACATTGGAGGGTAGGAGGACGAGGACACATCAGCTGACTCGTTCCACTTGTAAATTAATATTTTGAAGTGTATGTTAAATTTATGTATTTAAAGAAATATTGAATCTTGAGATTTAACATGCTAGTTATGTTTTGGGTACTATTGAAGTTATACTGTTTATATGATTATTAATGGTAATATTATTGTGGAGGATAAAATAAGAATATTGTATTTTTATTTTTATTTTTCAGTTATGGTATTCTTTAAAATTTATTCCATATTTATGTATAATGAGATTTTTTTTGGAAAGAATGGTAGAACAGGCTACCTGATGGATGTCATCAAGACTGTGTGCACACTGACATTGATCTTTGAGTTGGACCCTTATTTAAATAATGTTGAAAGGCTCGGTTGATGCATAGCTCTCGGACGTATGGTATTGAAAGGCTTGGCTGATGCATAGCTCTCGGGTGTATCATGATTGATTATTTACTGGAGTTGGTAGCTCGATTGATGCTTAGCTGTTGGGAACCCCCAGTAAATATTGGAATAAGTGATTGACATCAGCTGGTAACTCGGTGGATACTTAGCTCTCGGGAACCAACAGTCATTTGGATTAAGTGAGCCAAATGGCTATTAGATTTGTGGTTTAGGGTTCTAGCAAAATTTTCCACTTAAAGACATTTTAGTTAAATGTTATTTTTATTCCAAAGGTATTTATGAGATTTTATAAAATTCTTTTAGATTTATAAATATGATTCTTGGGTAAATTAATGATTTTAAATATAAAATATGAATATTATATTTCTATAATTTATTTTAACAAAGGAGGCTTTTGAAACAACATGCATTTCTTTATATTAGCTTACTCAGTGAAGTATGATTCCCCTCAATTATTTTTTCAAGGTCTTGGGAGTCTACTATTAGTTCTTCTTCTCTACACCAGATTCATTCTGCACTAGCTGCTTTATGTAGGTTATTATAATGTTATTATCATTTGTGGAATAATTTTAGTTAATCTAGACATTGCAATAGTTTGGAGGATTTGTTGTATTTGTACTTGGATTCGTATTGGTATTTTAATATGTATTATATTATACTTGAGTTGAGATATTGGTGATTATAGTGATATTAGTGTAGTTGTGAATGGTATATATTTTGGAAGTGTTATTTGTATTTTACAGGTTTTAGTTTTGTTCCCGGTACAGAGGAAACTCTGCCGAATTTTCTTTAAAATTTTAAAGTGGTTAAACTTTATTGTGAGAATTTTTTAAGAACCTGTATATACCTTATGAAAAGGGAGTTTTGCCACTAGACTACTCAACTTGTAAAGGAATAGTTGAGTAAATTGAGTAAATTTATTTTGAACCTTTTAACAACATAATATTTTTGGTTGGATTCAACTCAACTCAGTGCTACTTTATTTGGATGGAGGAGATTTAAATTCAGATTAAATTTTTAATTTGGCAATTATACAAATGTGCATTAATGAAAATTCAAAATAAATTTACTAATAAATTTAAAAAAAAATCAATTAATGCATATATGAAATAACCTGAAATTTATAAATTTTAATTGAATGATTATATCCCAATGAAATGTAATATAATGATTAGTAATGGTCATGTGTAGAATTTGTTTGGCGGATAATGTTTGTTCACTCTAAATTTAAGGTGGTGTTTGAGATTCTTGATTTAAATTGGAACTAAAAGAAAAGAAGCACTAAATCAAATAATGTATTATTTAATGGCTAATATAACAAGTAACTTTAATTTGACACTATTAGATTATGTTTGTTTGTTATATGATGAATAATGTAAGAGAAATTTATTAAAAATGTTCAATTTTTAGACTTTTTTACTAGAATGCACCCAATTTTTATTTATTATATGTTTATCTCAACTCTTTTTCTTCCATAATTTTATTTAATTTTTGTTTTCTTTTTTACCCCTTTTATTTTCTCATTTTCCCTTCCTTTTTTTTTCTTTTTATTTTTTATTTTTTGTTCTCCTCCCCTTCTTTTTTCCTTTCTTTCCTTTATTTTATTTTATTTTATCCTTATTTTTTTCTTTT
>CATIWK010655998.1:0-19727 GCA_949634005.1 Mallotus japonicus | reverse complement strand
ACAAGCTTCGGAGTAGGATGGAGAGGAGGAAGATGAACAGTACCATAAGGTTTGGACTCCACGTTGGTTTTTATTCCCCTGGAGCGTATGCCTATTCCATATTGGACGTATCCTTACGAGACGTATCCCTTCCGGTATCACCCACCATAGAAAACAACTCAAACATGCCTGTTATGAAAAAAAAAAAAAACTTAATAAAAGACAAAAAAAGCAGACGATTAAATAAGTACAAAAAATAAATAAGTAATAAAATACATATATGCTTATATATTTTAGCAAATCATGTTTAAGAAAAGTAGCAACTTCAAAAAAATAAATAAATAAAATTTTTAACTTTAACTAAACCCATAACCACTAATATATGAAGCACAAGACTGTACCTTGTCATATCGAATCTACTTTATGCTTTTGTTGAAAAAGTGGCTTCAAATTCTTTATTTGTCAACATCGATTTGTGTTTTGTATTTTAGAGAAGATGATCCTCTTTTTTCAATCTCTAACCCTATTAACATTGATAAGCCTCCATAAGCAAATTGTAATTTATCATTCTAAGTGCACATAATAATCACATGACTTGATTTTATGTTTCTCATTCTTCCATATGGATTTTAATTGTGGGACCCATTTAATCCATGTCAGCACTACTATTAAGAAACCGGTCAAATACATCATTTTGATCAAAATTTTTCGGTTCACATATCAATTTGATAATAAAAAAATTTCAAACACCATTTTGTTAGAAATTAAAAAGTTTAGACACTAAAAATATAATTATTCCTATTTTCTCTTAATATATCAACTCATCACTAATGTCATTAAATAAAAACATGAGCGTATTAATTACTAAACCACTCCAAGATAATAAATTAATTGCAAGAGAAGTGGCTCTGTAATGTATAAGCTTAATAGTATATACACCAAGTGTCTTACAACATCTAGAATATTTATACAAGTATGAGTTACATGAGAGATATAAACAAGTTATATAAACACCAAAATGCCACATAATAATTCTCTTATAGAACTTCAGTCCCAGAGTTAGTGTGCAACCTTAGTCATGCACACCTCTAACCTAAGGCTCATGATAACCCATCTCCAAATCTCAGTACACTATATAGCATCTAGGGCTCGACCCGACATCAGTAAAATGGCAAAACGTAAGGTCCCCTACATCAATGCACTACCAGGTTAAGATAAGCTATACATCATATAAGAAAATTAGGGATCTAGAATATGAATTTGGAATACAGAAAATAGAATTAATCAGAGGCGTATGCCTACCTGTTTGCAGAATTGGAATGGTATTCATGTCTTAGCTCATGATGATAATCACCTAATTCACAAAAAAAAAAAAAAAAAACAAAACAAAAAAAAAACAAAAAACTAATTAGAAGGTGAAGATAAGAAAAGCTAGTTCTTCCTCTCCAATCCTTTTCACATAGGGTGGCTATCAATGGGGCAAGCCAAAAATAAATATGTAAATAAGGATGGAGAGGGGACCTAGCCTATATAATAAGAAACCCTAAGGACCACCCCATTACTAGTCCAATTAGGATTAGGCATACACTTACCACCCACCTATACTGGCCCATTAAAGGTACATACAAGCCCACAACACAAATTATCACTTTCAGTTTGGTTTTAACAAAAGAAAATATCTCACAATTAATGGCAGCCTATAAAATTTCTAACATTCTCCCATTTAGGCAACATAAATTATGAGTTTTTTATTTAATTTAAAAATTTACATTCTCCCACTTGGGCAACATAAATTGTGAGTTTTTTTATTTAATTTAAAAAATTTTATAAAACAATGTCAGATTGAACAACAAACACTAATGTGGCCATACAATTTTTTTAAAACACATATAGCTTAAGGAAAATGCACCTTATAATAATCCTATCCACATGAAAACATATATATCGAATCATGAAGGTAATCATGCCCTTTATTGACACAAAGCCAATCCATGATTATGAATATAAATGGTTTAGTTGATGTGGATTCTAGTATGGGAGCGTGCCAAAGAAAATAGCACCCCAAATGTGTTCAATTTGCTACTTTTAATGTCAGTCCTCTTAATGATTTCTCATTAAACACGCACATGCTTATAAGAGCAAGAGAAATCCACAAGCTTTGATAAGCTAATTATTTTCAGAAACATAAATAGAAATACTCACACAATTGTTTCCCAAACTCAAATGGAAACACTCGCACAATGATTAAGATCATGATCAGAACCAAATATAATACACACATTAATTTCATATGTAAATTAATATTTCCATAACACAAACTTATTAATATAAACATAAGATAATTTATGGAAATATCTCAAAATATGAAATTGGTTAAAGTTAATGTTTGATTACACATATCAAACTCCCACTAACTAAGTACATCAAAAGACTCTGAAATACCCATACAGCCTACATGTTTTTGAAAGGTTATAGGCCTAACAGATTTAGTTAATGGTTCAATAATCATCAACTCAGTACTGATGTACTCAATCACAATATCTCCTTTTCTAACCAAATCTCTAACAGTGAGATACTTGAGCTCCAAATGCTTAGAACCACTCAAACTCTTATTATTCTTTGAAAAGAATACAACAGCACTATTATCATAATAAATTCAAAGTGGTCTTGCAATGGAATCTACCACGAGAAGTCCTGACATAAAATTCATCAACCACACAGCTTGCGTTATAGCTCCATAATAGGCAACAAATTCAGTTTGCATAGTATAATAAGCAATAAGTGTTTGTTTAACACTTTTCGATGAAACATCTCCACCAGCTAACATGAAAATATATCATGAAGTGGACTTTAAATCATCCTTACAACCCATAAAATCATAATCTGAATATCCTACTATATCAAGACTATTAACCTGCTTATAAACTAGCATATAATCTTTTATTTTCTGCAAGTCTCTCATCACTTTCTTAGCAGCCACCCAATGGTCTAGCTAAGGATTAGAGAGATAATGACCAAGAATATTAAAAACAAAAGCAATATCTTCTTTCCTTAACGGACCTTCTTACAAGTAATTCCTCTACTACTTGTGGTTGTATAGGATCAACTACTAGAATAGGATTAACAATAAGAAGAGGAAAATCATTTGTGTCCTCTTGTTGATCATCTATGTTCTCACTGGGCACTACAATAGGTAAAGAAATAGACACATGATCATCATGCACATCTTCTAAAACTGGTTAAGAACGAGAAGCATCAGCAACATCAAACTCTAAAAATTTAGCAGTCATGGACTCCACTATTCTCGTGCAATGTATGGGACAATAAAACTTGTATCCTTTAGAGTAATCTGGGTACCCTATAAAGTAACAAAGAATGGTTCTAGGATCTAGCTTTTTCTCATTAGGATTGTAAATTCTCACCTCAGTAGGACAACCCCAAACACGAAAATGGTTTAAACTAAGTTTTCTGCCTACTCACAGCTCAAAAGGTGTTTTGGAAATAGACTTACTAGGAACACAGCTCAAAATATACATGGCAGTTTTAATAACTTCACCCCAAAGAAAGTCAGGTAAGTTAGACCTACTCATCATGCTACTTATCATATCTTTGAGAGTACGATTACTACCAGGCATGGTATATTGGCAATTATTCTACACTCTTGTAAATATTTAGCAAAAGGTCCCATATGTTGTCCTGTCTCATCATGTTTGCCAAAATACTCACCCCCATGGTTATACCTTACAATTTTGATAACTTTTCCTAGTTGTTTTTCAACCTGAAGTTTAAAAATTTTAAACTTTTCAAGCACTTTAGATTTTTCTTTAATTAAGAAAACATAACCATACCTAAAAAAATCATCAATAAATGTAAGAAAATACTTATTGCCACAAATGGTAGGTGAATAAGGTCCACTAACATTTGTATAAATGATCTCTAAAATATTTAAACTCCTATTGGCACCTTTCTTCTTTGTTTTAGACATCTTACCTCTAATACAATCCACACAAGTATCTAGGTCATCAAAATCAAGTGTAGGGAGGAAATTATCCTTAACTAACCTTTCAACTCTTTCTTTAGATATATGACTTAAACGCCTATGCCATAACTTAGAAGATCTTTCCTTAATTTGAGGTCTCTTAGACAAAACATTTATCTCATCAATATTTGAATGAAAAGACAATTGATATAGATTATGAGATAAAATGCAATGATCGATCAATTTGGAATCCAAGAAAATATTAAATTTTCCATTACAAATATTAAACCAATATCCAATCTTGTCCATAACTGAAACAGAAACCAAATTTCTCCTAAAAGAAGGTACATAGAAAACATTTTCTAAAACAAGTTGAAAACCAGACTTTAATTTTAAACTAACTACTCCTACTGCCTCAACATCTACTTTAGCATCATTCCCAACTCTTAGCTTGGCCTCATGCTCATTTGGTTTCCTTTTGCTTATAAACCCCTACAAAGTAATAACAACATGAATAGTTGCTCCACTATCAAGCCACCAAGAATTCGGTGGTACATCTATCAGATTAGATTTAGGATAAACAAAAGCAAAAGGTTTACCTTCTTCTTTGCATTGTTTCTCTAGCTAAGCTGTGAACCTACGACACTTACTCCTTTTGTGACAATCCTTATGGTAAAAGAAGCATTTAACCTTACTCTTTTGGACAACATCATAACCTCCCACCTTTCTTGTCACACCTCATCTCACGTAGCCCAAGATGGACGTTTAAAACCAACCATTCAGCAAACCACTTAATTTAGTGAAATTATGTTATAATTCTAATTACATTTCTAATAGAATTGAAAATAATATCTTGGAAAGGTTTGTGGTCATTTAGGAAATAAGAATTTTTGCAATTGATATATTTATGAATAACAACTATAGTATAAGATAATTGAGTATTATAGGAAAAATCACGCTTTTAAGCTATATTGATATTGGTAATTGTATAATAAAAACGTGATAGTGAACATCACTAAAGTAATATACAACATATTTCTAAACAGTTGTTTTACATATAGCCTAGCCACCATCGTTTAACTTCAAGGTTTTTTCATTTATAATACATAAAGAAATAAGGTTAAGAAATAAAAATACATGGATTCTCTGACAAGAATGTTGGCCAAACTTACTATCAAACTTCTATCTACACTCACTTAGATTAGGCCACCCTTTAACAAGCCATGCAATCTGAAAAGTTTAGAAAATAGAGTAAAATGAGTACAAAAATACTCAATGAATAGATATTCCAAGCAGAAAGCAATTTGGTTAAACCAAACACATTAAACTTCTTAAATCAGAATACTAAAGTACTTAAAATCAAATTATAATCCACCTGAAATATCAAGACTATTATTGCCTTCAAACTTACGCAAGTTCAACTGAATAAAAGACATTCTTTTTAATCATCAAAATAACCTTTTACATGTATTAACAATCCCTATAATAAGCATTATAACCCAGCCATAACATACAGTCCATCACATACTCAATCTCTAGGCACACTTGATGGCTAACCCTTCGACTACATTAGCACGGAACGACCCTTCTTCCTTCACCGTCCTGCAATCAAGTGCCATGTTGTTTATTAAGCGATAATATCCAACACAATCTCAAATGTGTATATATCGTCTCAGCACATTCAACAACTCATATAGGGTGGCAATACACAAACCAAAAGCCATTTTCATTAAATAATCAACCAAAAGAATGTTATCACATTTGTAGTTTAATATGCTTTTAAAGTTAAACCATCTCTCATCATATTCCAAAAGAATGAAACCAAGTTGATTACAAGCTCATATAAATCATCAAACTTCAAATCAGGTCACTAAAACAAAGTATATTATAGTAACACATTAAACATGTAGACTTAAAATTATTATAGTTTCAAAACTTGAAACTTATACAAGCATTTCAAGTAGCAACAATCTAATTTAATACAACTCAAATATATAACTTCAAGTTCATGAAACAACATCAAAAAGCTCATTTTATTGTTATATGAAAAGAGTTAAAGGGCTTGAACATCTACTCACAAAAATAGTTTATAAACACACACAACCTTCCTCACAAGCATTCTAGTTTCCATTAGCACATTCTTTACCTTTTCCAGCACCTAACATATATAATATTATCTATAAATCACTAATATAACAATCCTATATGTTATTCTAATCATTCAGCCCTCCAAATTATATGCAAAATGCACAAATCAACTTAATCCTACAAATTAGGTTCATACATCCTAAAAGGGCTATTTTCAAGGCAAACTTCGAAAAATTACTGCAACTTGTAGGAAAGGAATTTCAAGCTCAAATTCTAATCAGACTTAAGTCTATATGTCAACTACATACTATAAAACTTTCATTGCATTTGGACAACCACAAAAGTAGTTATGAATGTCTGAACACCATCAGGTCAATCACACTGACAGTTTGAGCAATAAAAAGTATTGCTTCGATTCACTATCATTCAAGCGAAATTAGTCTTTACTCAAAACTAAGAAGTTGTAGAAGACTCTTCAAGGTTTTATTAAAATCACACCACTAATTTGTATTTTTCTAACTCAAATTATTATCAAAACACTAAGACTAATAAACCTAACCGAATTCTGTCAATTGTAAAACCTAACCAATCAAAACATTAAAATTACTTACCAAATCAATCACCACAATTTTTAGAATAAGGATTACAGCCTTAAAAATTCTTTAGATCTTCAAACTCCATTTCAAAAATCATTACCAATAAGTGGGATTTAAGATTTCCCCCTTCTCCTCTCTTTTCTTTTCTAAGAACAAAGGCTCTCTCTCTTTTTTTTTTACAAAGGTGGTTGTACACACTCTACTACCACCACTAAAGAAAAATTCTACGGTTTACTAGGATCATTTTAATACAAAATGTCCCTTTTGCCCTTAATAAAAAGACTAGACTTCTTATAAACCGTAAAGGTTATAATTGTCCATTCTAGAACAATTATTTATTTTAATTAAGTCCATAACATACCAAACCTTTAAACTCTCACTATATATATATATATATATATATATATATATATAAATGAAATGCATAATGAATGTAAATGTACCTAGAGTAAGGGTACTGGTGTGACAATTCTCCCCACCTTAGAAAATTTCATCCCAAAATTATGCTAGAACAATTTAGGATATTGGTTTCTCATGTCCTCCTCTTGCTCCCATATGGATTTTTCACTCCCATGGTGATTCCACAACACGTTCACCAACGGTATTGCTTTATTTCTCAAAACCTTAGTTTCCTTAGCCACAATTGCAATTGGCTCCTCTTTATAAGACAAATTATCTTTCAATTCTAAAGGTTGGGCTTGCAAAATGTGACTAGGATCACTCCTATACCTCCTTAACATTGACACATGGAAAATATTATGAATCTGAGAGGTAAAGCCAACCTATAGGCCACTGGACCAACTCTCTCAATCACCTTATATGGACCAATGTACCTAGGGCTCAATTTTCCCCTTTTCCCAAACTGCAAGACTCCTTTAAAAGGTGAAATCTTTAGGAAGACCTTGTCACCCACATTGTATTCAATTGGTTCCTACTTTAAGCAGGCATAACTCTTTTATCTATCTTGGGCTTCTTTTAGTCGATCCCAAATTAGCTGAATTTTCTCCGTTGTTGTTTGTACAATTTGTGGACCCACTAATTATCTTTCTCCAACTTTATCCTAAAAAACTGGAGTTCTGCACTTTCTACCATATCTCTTTATAAGGTGCCATCCCCAAGCTAGAATGAAAAGTGTTATTGTAGGCAAACTCCATCAAAGGTAGGTATTTATCCCAGCTACCCTGCAATTCCATTACATAAGTTCAAAGCATGTCTTCTATTGTCTGGATTATCCTCTCTAACTGGCCATCTGTTTGGTGATGAAAAGCTGTACTAAACCTCAGCTTAGTACCCAAAGCATGTTGCAAACTCGGTCAAAATCTAGATGTAAATCTCGGATCTCGATATGATACAATAGAATATGGAATACCATGTAATCTGACCACTTCTCTGATATAGATTTCAGTAAGTTTATCCAATGAGTAACTCACTTTCACAGGCAAAAAGTGAGCTGATTTAGTGAGTCGATCAACAATCACCCAAGCTGCATTATATCCCTACTGAGTCCTAGGCAATCCAACCATAAAATCCATTGTAATATGCTCCCACTTCCATTTAGAAATAGGAAGAGGTTGCAATATTCCCACTGGGTGTTAATGTTCAGCTTTAACTTGTTGGCAAACCAAACATCTAGCCACAAATTTTGCAATGTCTTTCTTCATCCCTGACCACCAATAGTTTTCCTTCAATGTACGGTACATTTTGGTACTTCCTGGATGCATAGCATATGCTGAATTGTGTGCTTCCTTCATTATCTCCCTTTTCAAAACCTCAACATTAGGTACACATAATTTTCCCCCATAAAATAAAGTACCATCATCTGAAATCATAAAGTCTACCCTGTTACCCTGCTGAACTTGCTCCTTGATCTTCACCATTTGTTCATCTTGACTCTATGCCTCCCTAACTCTATCAATCAACACTGGTTGGACCTTCAAAGTAGCAAGCAATGCTTTTTTCTCACCCTGAGCTAACTCCACATGCAAGGCCCTCAATTCAAGCAATAATGGAATTCTCATAGAATGAATATAAGATAAGTTACCTGAGGACTTCCTACTAAGTGCATCTCCTACCATATTAGCTTTCCCTGGGTGATACTCAATAGTGAAATCATAATCTTTTAGAAGCTCAACCCATCTTCTTTACCTTAAGTGCAACTCTTTATGCCTTAGTATGTACTTCAAGCTCTTGTGATCTATGAAAATCTGACACTTCTCACTATATAAGTAATGCCTCCAAATCTTCAAAGAAAAAACAACTGCTGCTAGTTCTAAATCATGTGTAGGATAGTTCAACTCATATGTCCTCAATTTTCTAGAAGCATATGCGACCACCTTACCCTATTGCATCAATACACAACCCAAACCATTTCTAGATGCATCACTATATACAATATATTCTACCCCCGTCACTGGAAGTGTCAATACTAATGCTGAAGTTAAGCATGCCTTTAATTCATCAAAAGTATATTGGCATTCTTTATTTCAAACAAACTTTAAATTCTTCCTTAGCAGTTTTTTCAAAGGTGAAGCAATAATGGAGAAGTTCTACACAAATCTCCTGTAATAACTTGCTAACCCATAAAAATACGTACCTCATGCACACTAGTAGGTGGTTTCCAACTGAGAATTGCTTCAATCTTCTTAGGATTAACATACACTCCCTCAGCTGAGATGACATGCCCCAGAAATGCCACTTTTTCTAGCCAGAATTCACACTTGCTAAACTTGGCATACAATTGTTTATCCCTCAGTGTCTGTAATACAATCCTCAGATGTTCAACATGCTCTTCCTTTGACTATGAATACACCAAATTATCATCAATAAACACAATAACAAAGTTATCCATATAAGGCTTGAATACTCTATTCATTAAATCTATGAATGCAACAGGAGCATTAGTTAACCTGAATGGCATCACTAGGAATTCATAATGCCCGTATCGATTTCTAAATGCTATCTTAGGCACATCTACTGCCTTAATCTTCAACTGGTGATACCCGGATCTCAAGTCAATCTTTGAAAATACTCTAGCTCCTTACAACCGATCAAACAAATCATCAATCTATGGCAATGGATACTTGTCTTGTATAGTCACCTTGTTTAGCTGTATGTAATCAATGCACAATCTCATAGTGCCATCCTTCTTTTTCACAAAAAAACTAGTGCTCCTCAAAGTGATACACTGGGTCTGATGTAGCCTTTTTTAAGTAATTTTTGTAACTGTATCTTCAATTCCCTCAATTCTACTAGAGCCATTCTATATGGAGCTTGTGAAATAGGAGTTGTCCTTGGCTGCAAATCAATATGAACTCAATCTCTCTATCAGGTGGAAACCCTGAAGATCTTCTAGAAATACATCCACAAACTCATTTACCATAGGAAGACTATCAAGCTTTTACAACTCTTTTTTAGTGTCAATGACATATGCCAAGAATGCTTCACACCCTTTTCTCATCATTTTTCTAGCTATGATTGCTGAAACCATACTATAATGCTTTGAGCCCTTTTCACCTCTAAATATAATTTTACTATTAGTAGGCATCTGGTACTCTACTTTCTTCTTGTAACAATCAATTAGTGCTTGATATTTGGCTAAGACATACATGCCAATAATCACATCAAACATATGTAATGGAAATGGAACTAGATCCACTTTTAATTTCTCACCCCTAAATTCTAGCTCATAACCCCGATAAACATGTCTATAAACCACTGATTCACCTACTGGCATATCTACAACTAAACCCTGTTCCATCACACTCTTTTCTTTTAGTATACATGATGTGAATGATGATGCAATGAATGAATGAGTTGCACCAGGATCAATTAAAATATATGCATTCTCACCAAAGATAGTTAACCTACTAGAAATAACATCAGGTGATGATGCTACCTCCTGTTGTGTCATCGCAAAGACCCTGGGTTGTACTAAAGGTCTCTCTATCTGTACATGCTGAATAGGTTATGTTGATATAGATGCACCACCCTCTCTACTAACATCGGCTCCTCAACCTCTACCTGTACCTCTACCAAATCCAGAAGTCCTACCTCCTCTACCAGTTGTGCTCTAAACTCCTCTACCAGTATTTATGCCAAAATACACAAGGTTAGGACAATCCCTCCTAGTGTGCCCAGATTCACCACATTCAAAGCACTGGATAGTCCTCTTCCTACATTCTGCTCCCTCATGAACAAGGCCACAAGTAGTATAAGGTGTGGTCCTTCTGAATGAACTACCTGCACTAGCCACAGGTTGTTTCACAAAGCTCTGACTAAACTGAGAGGACTGTGGTCTATAAGTGCCTGACCAAGTCTAAGGCCCTCTACTGCCTTTGAATCCTCCTGTCTCTGATCTTTGCTGAGATGTACCAGCTCTTTTACTGAATCCCTTTTGCTTTCTTGCCCAAATTGGAGCCTTGAACTTGCCTTCTTGTTCTAGTTCTTCTCTTAGCTTTTATTTCTCCATTGCCTTTTCAACCCAACCCCTAAAATTCTTACCTTCATATAGTGATAATTCATTATTCAACACAGTATGTAGGCCCTCTTTAAATCTGTAACATTTCTGAGATTGAGTTGGGAAAATATCTGAAGCATACCTATATAACTCTTCAAATTTATCCATATATTCTCGCACTGATATTCCCCTTTATTTCAAAGAACTCATTCTGCCTTTCAGCCTTGCATGCATCTGTTAAGTATTCCCTACAAAACTCAGCCTTAAACACATCCTAAGTTAACTGACCCCCATGCAATAATCTAACTCGAGCAAACCAAGCATCTGCCATATTATGTAGAAGGCTATACACATTATCAACTTTCTGCGTCTCAGTTAGTATAAGAGTGTTAAAGGCTTTCTCTGTAGCTCTCAACCATTTTTCTGCCTCTCGATAATCAACAGAGCTATGAAAGTTGAATGCCCCACATTTGTTAGTATGCTCAATAATATCACCAGGCCTTCTCCTTTATTCTTGGGCTGCCAAAGTAGCAATGATAGTCTCTGCAAGCACTCTTGGATCAAGCTACAAAATAGGTACAACAGGGGGTGGGGGAGGTGGAGGTTGCTCAACAATAGGGGTTCTAGCATCAAACTCTAACTCTGGATTAGCACGACCCCTAGACTCTGCCCGATTATAACCCTGTTGGCCAACTCTTCCTTGTTTAGGTGGCTTACCACAGTTCATTCTCGGTGGCATCCTATAAATATAACAAAAATATTTTCAACATTTCATCAAACTACAACAAAAGCATTGTTTAAAGGACCATTTAACAAAGCTCTGATACCAAAAATGTCATACCTCGTCTCACGTAGCCCGAGATGGACATTTAAAACCAACCATTTAGAAAACCACTTAATTTAGTCAAATTATGCTATAATTCTAATTACATTTCTAATAGAATTGAAAATAATATCTTGGAAAGGTTTTTTGTCATTTAGGAAATAAGAATTTTTGCAATTGATATATTTATGAATAATAACTATAGTATAAGATAATTGAGTATTATAGGAAAAATCATGCTTTTAAACTATATTGATATTAGTAATTTTACAATGAAAACGTGATAGTGAACATCACTAAAGCAATATAAAACATATTTCTAAATAGTTATTTTACATTTAGCCTAGCCACCATTGTTTAACTTCAAGGTGTTTTCATTTACAATACATAAAGAAACAAGGTTAAGAAACAAAAATACAAGGCTTCTCTGATAAGAATGTTGGCCAACCTTACTATCAAACTTCTATCTACACTCACTCAGCTTAGGCCACCTAGAAAACCAAACACATTAAATTTCTCAAATCAGAATACTAAAGTACTTAAAATCAAATTATAATCCACCTGAAATATCAAGACTATTATTGCCTTCAAACTTATGCAAGTTCAATTGAATAAAACACGTTCTTTTCAATCATCAACATAGCCTTTCACATGTATTAACCATCCCTATAATAAGCATTATAACCTAGCCATAACATACAGGCCATCACAAACTCACTCTCTAGGCACACTTGATGGCTAACCCTTTGACTACATTAGCACGAAACGACCCGTCTCCTTCACCATCCTGCAATCAAGTGCCCAGTTGTTTATTGCGCAATAAAAACCAACATAATCTCAAATGTGCATATATCATCTCAGCACATTCAACAACTCATATGGGGTGGTAATACATAAACCAAAAGCCATTTTTATTAAATAATCAACCAAAAGAATGTTATGACATTTGCAGTTTAACATGCTTTCAAAGTTAAACCATCTCTCATCATATTCCAAAAGAATGAAACCAAGTTGATTACAAGCTCATATAAATCATCAAACTTCAAATTAGGTCACTAAAACAAAGTATATTATAGGAACATATTAAACATGTAGACTTGAAGTCATTATAGTTTCAAAACTTGAAACTTATACAAGCATTTCAAGTAGCAACAATCTGATTTAATACAACTCAAATATATAAATTCAAGTTCATGAAACAACATCAAAAAGCTCATTTTATTGCTATATGAAAAGAGTTAAAGGGCTTGAACATCTACTCACCAAAATAGTTTATAAACGCACATAACCTTCCTTAACAGCTTTCTATTTTCCACCAGCACCTTCTTTACCTTTTCTAGAACCTAACACATATAATATTATCTATAAATCACTAATATAAAAATCTTATATATTATTCTAATCATGCAGCCCCCCAAATTATATGCAAAATGCACAAATCAACTCAATCCTACAAATTAGGTTCATACATCCTAAAAGGACTGTTTCTAGGGAAAACTTCAAAAAATTACTGCAACTTTTAGGAAAGGAATCTCGAGCTCAAATTTTACTAAAACTTAGGTCTATATTTCAACTACATACTGTAAAAATTTCATTACATTTGGACAACCACAAAAGGAGTTATGAATGTCTGAACACCATCATGTCAATCATGTTAATAGTTTGAGCAATAAAAAGTATTGCTTCAATTCACTATCATTCATGCTAAATAAGTCTTTACTCAAAACTAAGACGTTTTAGAAGACTCTTCAAAGTTTTCTCAGAATCAAATCACTCTTAATTTGGAGTTTTCTAACTCAAATTATGATAAAAACACTAAGACTAATAAACCTAGAAAATCATACCCGAATTCTGTCAATTGTAAAACCTAACCCAAATCAATCAAAACATTAAAATTACTTACCAAATCAATCACCATGATATTTGGAATGAGGATTATAGCCTTAAAAAATGCTTTAGATCTTCAAACTCCACTTGAAAAATCATCACCAATAAGTGGGATTTAAGATTTCCCCCTTCTTCTCTCTTTTCTTTTCTAAGAACAAAGGCTCTCTCTCTCTCTTTTTTTTACAAAGTTGACTGCACACACTCTACTACCACCACTTAAGAAAATTCTAGGGTTTAATAGGATCATTTTAATACAAAATGTCCCTTTTGCCCTTAATGAAAAGACTAGACTTCTTATAAACCCTAAAGGTTTTAATTGTCCATTCTAGAAAAATTATTTATTTTAATAGGCAAAGGGTCAAAAAAGCCCCTCATGTTTATGTCGAGGCTCAAATAAGCCCCTGATCGAATTTTAGGCTAAAAAATACCAGGGTTTGTTGAATTTGAACTTTTTGAGCCCCTCTCAAACATCAACCAAAGTCTGCCATTTACTTTATATGTGATGTGGTATACATGCAAGGAAATGATGGTCCCCACAAGTGCCACGTGCTCCGCTCCTCCTCCTCCTCCTGTTCTTTTTCTTCTTCTTCTTCTCGCTAATGCACCAGATTCTACCCCTCCAAAACCAAATGTGCCACATTACATCCATAGTTCAACACAAAAAAAGCCAAACCTGAGCGAGAGATGTGGAATGCTCCTCCTGGTTTTAGACTAACAAAATCTACTCCAACTTCACCAATAAAGCTTCTTGGTGTTTCGAGAACTCGCTTTGAATCATTTCATGCTATTCATAAAGTTCTTATTAGTGACACTCCTTATGTTAGAGCTAAAAATGTTCAAGTAAGCTTTTTAATTTCTTGGTTAATTTGGGATTTTTTTTTCTCTTGTTTTTAATTAATGGTATTATAAATGGGTTTTGTTTGCTCAGTTAGTTGATAAGGATCCAAAGAAGGCTATTCCATTGTTTTGGGCAGCCATTGATGCTGGAGATAGAGTGGACAGTGCTTTGAAGGATATGGCTATTATTACCTTTTTCTTTTTTTTCTCCTTTTTCCAACTAGGTACCTTTCATTTCTTTTCTTTTTTTTTCTAGTTTTTTTGGACATTGGGTTGCTCTGTTTTTTGGTTTTAGTCTAAGTTAATCTTGTTTTCTTATAAAACTTATGTTTTTTCCTGTTATTTTGAAAAGGGTATGTAACTATGTGATTTCTTGATCAAGAATGTGGAAAGTTTTGAGAGCTTCGTAGTTATATCAAGGGAAAAAAATTTCAGGTGTCCATAGAACAAGAGGCAACAGAAGATGTGCAAACAACACTTGCTACTGTAATATTTAACACTGTGTCATTTTTAGTTGGTGCAGTCACTTTAGTTCTCTCGGGTTTCTTAGGGATGAAAATCGCTACCTATGCCAACACAATAACTACCTTGGAAGCAAGAAAGGGTGTTGGAAAGGCTTTTATTATTGTATTTAAGTCTAGTGTAGTAATGGGTTTTCTGCTTACTGCTAATGGTCTGTTGTTTCTTTACATTGCTATAAATCTATTGAAGATATATTATGGGGATGACTGGGAAGGCCTCTTTGAATCCATTACTAGTTATGGTCTTGGGGATCTTCCATGGCTCTTTTTGGGAGAGTTTGTGGTGGTATCTACACCAAAGCTGCTGATGTTGGTGCTAATCTTGTAGGAAAGGTTGAAAGACATATTCCAAAAGATTACCCAAGAAACCCTATTCTAAGCATTGCTGCTCTCTATGGAATATTATTTAACACATGCAAGTTTTACTAAAATGCTTGTTCATCATCCTTGCAGGTCATTCCTAACAATGTTGGTGACAATGTCAGAGATATTGCTGGTATGGGGTCTGATGTTTTCGGTTCCTATGCTGAATCATCTTATGCAGTTCAAAACCCGCCAGCAACGACCCTTTGCCAATACCCTCATTGGCACTAACACTAGGCTACGACTTAGCTTTATGACTTGTTAAAGTTGGTGTATCTGATGCATGCTTAGTTCCAGGCGACAACGCGTTGACCCTTTTCGATTACTTCGTTGCTGAACCAAGGCTTGATTGGTGGATATGATAAAGGAAAAATGGAAAGTGGACGGTGAGAGGATGAGCTAGAGATGGCTAGATTTATATTAAGTGATTGGATCTATGGATGTTGGGGTCAGCTATTTGATTAATTTTTTGGTAAGAGATGCTGCAAAAATTAATTTTGGTAAAAAGAAATGAAATCAAAGAAGAGTCTTTTTTGTTGTATTCATAGTGGATTGGATGACTTTTGCTTTGTTGTTTAAGTAATTTAGAACTTAACAGACATGTTATCACATCTCCTAACAGAGATGAATATTGTCTGTCTAGCTTGGCAAAGAGGGGCCAAAAAAGTTGAAATTCGATAAACCCTAGTATTTTTTAGCCTAAAATTCGATCAGGGGGTTATTTGAGTCTCGACATAAGCATGATGGGCTTTTTTGACCCTTTGCCCTATTTTAATTAAGTCCATAACATACCAAACTTTTAAACTCTCACTCTTTAACCAAAATATATATATATATATATATATATATATATATATATATATGTAAATGAAATGCACAATGAATGCAAATGTACTTAGAGTAAGGGTACAGGTGTGACATTTCTAGCCTGACCATATTAATGCCTTCTAAAAACTTGAGTTTTCTTAAGAGCATAATAATTAGGCTTAATCTTAGACCTATCTTTCTTAGGATCATGGTTAAGGTTGGGGCTAAGTTTAGGTTGAGAAACTATTAAGGCACTCTCCCTTTTTCCCTTCTTAACTTCTTTTGTTCAGTATCATATTTAGCTATAAGGTCATCAAGTACCATTTTGAACATTATAAGCAGTCTTAATTTGGCTAAAATTAGGTGGTAAAGAATTAAGAGCAAGAAGGAAAATGAAATCATCAGGGAAATCAAGCTTAAGACCCTTCCATTTATTTTGAATGTGAACCATGCTAAGGATATAATCTCTCACACTCCCAACATTGTTATACTTTATATTGGTTAACTGACTCATAAGGGTCCCAGCCTCAGCCTTTTCAGATATAAAGTACCTTTGTTCCACAGCAGCAAGAAAATCTTTTGCACTAACTTCATTAGGCAACCCACTTTTAAGGTGCTCAGGGATGGCCCTTCTTATAGCCATGAGACTAAGACAATTAGATTTCTCCTATTTAGCATATAACTTTTTTTTTTCATTAGTACTCTAATCATTAGGCTTAGCTGGCTCATCTTCATGCAAAGCAAAATCCATATCCCCATAGATAGAGCATACAAAATTTATTCTTTCCATTTCTTAAAGTTTGTGCTAGTCAACATCTCAATAGTAGCACTAGTGTTATTCATGCTAATAGAAACTGTTCAAGAAAAAAATATGAACATGTATCAATATGCGGGCTAATTTTGGCTTGCAATATTAAAATATAAAAGTTCTGGCACCACTACGCATTCCCCTTTGGGTAGAATATGCACATGCAATAGAATTTTTAAAATGAAACTCACAAATGAGAATACAATAGTTTTCGAAAAACTATCCCTTTTGGGCATATAGATTCTCTAAACTAATGCATCTCTTAATATAAAATGTTCCATCTCACACACGATTTCAAATTAATGTACCTAATAACCCCCTTTAGGAAGGTTAATATATACAATAATCAGAAATTATCTCTTCACAAAAATTAAAATAATTTTATTAGTCTCAATAAATGTCCCACTTTGGTAGTAACACTTATTTTAACTCATAAAACCATTTTAATTAGAGATTTCTCAAAAGACCTGCAATAATAATGTATATCAAACACAAATATATACATTAAAAAATACAAAAATGAGATACACAAACACAAATGTACCTCTTTTATCTAATACATGTTCAACATATAAATCTTAAACAATTTAAAAACAAATAGATGTACGTTATTCACTAATATGTAAACTAACAGTATTGGTCTATTCAACTATTTATTTATTTACCATGTTGTCTCTAATACACAAGTAAAGTTGAATACATGAAATCAAATTATATAATAGAGACAACCTAAATTTCATATAATTGCCAATGCATAGTTATTTAGAGCAAGCCGTCCTTGTTTAATATGATCAACTAAAATAAAATAATAATTAATCATGATACTACGTAAAACAAACAGTAGATATAATCATTATAATTAATCATTGTTCAAAAACTTTTTTAATAATTTTGCATGAGACAAAACGTTTTACAATTCCATGGTCAAAAGAACAATTTACTTTGGTCACATGCATATGTATATATATTGCATAGAAGCCTGAATTGTTTGATGAAAATGCAAATGAAATTTTAAAGCCTGAATTCCTGAGCTCTTTTTGCATCGTATGGATCATAAAATTCTTTTTTCTTTTCAATCAGTACGATGGTTAGGAAATCTTCTTACTTTTCAATCAGTACTTTCATGTTTCGAAATGAATTATTCAAGACCAATATGGGTGGGAAGAACATACATTTGTGGTGTAAAGCTTTTATCCTTTTTGTTTTTGATGTTATGATAGTCATATATATTGGTTGAGTGACCTATGATTTTTTCTCGGTTAATTATTTAGGACTCAGCTGGCACTAAAAGCAATCAGCTATGGATATATATATATAAACAGAAAAAAGTGGAACCGAAATAGCAACATTTAACTTATAAAATTATGAGTAATTATAATGAACGAAATTACGTGGTGCCATAACCATTGTTTATTTGTGTTCTTGATTCTCTTGAATGATAGAAGAAGTTGTAAGAGCAAAAATGAATGCTAAAAAGAATTCAGAGTTGGTATCTAAATCAAGATGAGGACTGGGTAGTGGAGTTGCAGGTAGTGCACTTCCACTATCTGCACCATCTCCTCCGCTTCTTTTCAGAGTTACTCTGGTTGCTTTTGTGGCCACAGAGATAACAGACTTGGCTAAGCTCTAAAAAATTTGAGCTTTGACCTGTCCTCTCTTTGGAATTAGAGGAAAAGTTATGTTCCTGCTCTTTAATGGAGCAACAGACACAGTAACAAAGAAAATTTTGATCAGTTGGAAACACCACCATCAATCAATTCAATATCTGAATCAAAAAATCAGAAAAGAAATTGATACCCAGCAAGAACAAAGATTGAAACTTAATAAGGAATTTAAAGACTAGCAATTTGAGTTGAAGTAGTTCTGTAAAGAAGCAAGTAAGAAGGCTCTGTTTTTGGCCGTTTGAATATCAATCAAATTACAAGAGCGAGACCACTTCACATAAAAAAAACAGTGTGTTAAAAGCACACGTGTGATGAACCCCTGGTCCATATTACAATATGGACCAAGGGTCCATAGTATAACAACCGCTATCAATGGGGCAAGCCTAAAATAAATATATATAAGGATGGAGAGGGGACCTAGCCTATATAATCAAAAAACCCTAAGACCACCCCATTACTAGTCCAATTGGGATTAGGCATACACTTACCATCCACCCATATCAGCCCATTAAAAATACATATAAGCCCAAAATACAAATGATCACTTACAATAAATTGGGCTTCCCTACACATTCACTTAAGCTATATTTTATTCAGTCTGGTTTTAACAAAACAAAACATCTCATAATTAATGGCAGCCCATAAAATTTCTAACACATCAACCTCTACCTCATGGTAGACTCAGATTGTAGTATATACATTATCTAAGTACTCCTTCCTAATAATAGATATGCGGATGGAAGTACCTATGGGCTCAACTGCAGCTCAGAAGGTTAAGTCATCATCTACATCGTGGCAAATCTAACCATTATCTCGATCGAGGTCACCTTACAAGTCATTATAGCCCATTGAATAACCATACTATATAGCCCATTGAACAACCATACTATATATATATATATATATATATATATATATA
>CATIWK010655473.1:0-13801 GCA_949634005.1 Mallotus japonicus | reverse complement strand
CTCAATTGGGACATAAAGCTGGTGAACTGAGGTAGATATTCTAATGTCAACGAGCACAATCCTGTCAAATTAATTTCTTCATGGTTGCTAGAATTATGATCTCCTGTTTCTTTAGCAACAATCG
This sequence comes from Mallotus japonicus, assembly GCA_949634005.1. Lineage (NCBI taxonomy): Eukaryota > Viridiplantae > Streptophyta > Magnoliopsida > Malpighiales > Euphorbiaceae > Mallotus > Mallotus japonicus. Next base: position 13,677 of record CATIWK010655473.1, on the reverse strand, counting down.
CTTCAATTATTTTGCACCTGCTCACATCAATTTGTTGTAGCTGCGCGAGGCCTCTAGCCATTGAGCATGAGAGGAGATTCTTCAGTCTATCGCAATTTCTCACATTTAACTTTCTCAAGTTGCTAAAGGATTCCGCCTTAATTGGACCATGACATATCTTCTCCAAGCCGCTTAAGTAATCAAGAGTAAATGACTCCAACTTTGGAAAAGCAGCAGCATGATGAGAACGGCCCATTCTCGTGTTGTTTATGATATGCTGAATATTTAAATTGTTTCGGACGTGGAGATGCTTCAATTCAGGAAAACCTTGGTCTTCTAAATCATTAAGGACACTTTTTACACCCTTCATGTCATCCAAATACAGATCCTCAGTTCTCATCAACAAGGCTTTAACCCACTCCAATCGGATGCTAGTATTGTGCTGGAGTTTCAACCTTTTTAGGTTTTCATATGCTAAATCCAATTTCCAGTCCCACTTCCAGTCCCAATCTTCTCCAATAAATATTTCAAATCTTTCCAGCTTTTCAGAGAACAAGTCTTTAGGCAGAATCTTTGCATCAATGATTTGCATTTGTAAAGAAACAAGGTTTGACAAAAGCTCCAATTCTGCCAGATTAGCATTTCGCCCTTCTTCCTGATCCCATTGAACAAAGCTGTTTCCCATATACAGCTCCTCTAATCGGGTCAGAGATGATAGGACGCCTGCAGGAATCACTTGGAGTCTTTGACATTCCCTCAAATCCAGAAGCTGCAAACGAGTTAAATTCCCTACTTGTTTTGGAAGTTGAACAATAGTAGAACCAATAAGACTGAGAACTTGCAACTTCTTTAGCTCTCCGATAGCAGCTATGTCTTCTAAAACACAACGATCCAGGCACAATGTTTGGAGATTCTCAAGAAACTGAAGTGACGATGGCATTGGTGACAGATGCAAATTTGATAAATCCAGAAGTTTTAGTTTTTTTACTCTGCTGAAAAAATTATCTGGGATCTCGATTGAGAAATCACTGTTGTAAAACAGAAAAGACAACAGATTTGGGCATTGAAGAACTTCGGGAAACTTTGGTATTTTTATGTAATCAGTAAAAGAGATTGCAGTGCACTTTTCAAATGTGTCTTTCTCCGGCCATTCTTCTGATTCAGCACGATATGCTAAAGTAAAAGCACCATCATACTTGGCAACTGAGGTTGCAAATTTGTGAACAACATCATGCATTCGGACTTCAGCATCATTATCGCCTTCCAGTAAGAAACAACACCTTTTGAGGTTATTCACAACTGTAAGTAGTCTATCACTTGATTCTTTCACTGTAGTAAGCTTATCAAATAAGCCCAGCCCCATACTATACTTCAGCAAGTCAGTTATAAGAAATGAGCGGGTTCCAATTTGTCCACAGAGGAGGAACAAGGACTTCTCGTCACGATCCAAAGAGTCATAACTTAGATTCAAAATTTCAGCTTCAATTCCATGATAATCAGTTGTTTCCAACTTTTTTAAGGCATTTCTCCATTCTGGCAAATCCTTCTTCTTCAGTGTTGATGCAACCGTCACAATGAGAATGGGCAAACCTGCACATCTCTTCGCTATTTCAGCACCAATGGGTTGTAAGGTGGAATCTTTAAAGTCCCCAACTGTCTTCTGAAATAGATCCCATGCCTCTTCATCATCTAAAGTGAGAAGCTGAAAATCTCTCTGCACATCCATCTCCAAAAATACATTTTGGTTTCTTGATGTCATCAGTATCTTGCATCCCTTATGGTCATTCCCATAAGGAATGCCTATCTCTTCCAGGTCCATTTTTTTCCATACATCATCTAGAACTACAAGTATGTTCTCCTCATGTTTGATTCGCTCTCTCAACTGAACGGCTCGTGCACTAACAGACTCCGCATGAAATTTAAAACGCAAGTACTCTGCGAGTTCTTGTTGAATTGCTTTTAGATCTGGAGTCTGGGTTACAGTCTTGATAGCCACCGATTTGAAAATCCCCTGTTGCTGCGATCGACAAGCAACCTCCTTTGCCAGTGTGGTTTTACCCACACCACTCATTCCATACACCCCAATCAGATAGATATCAGCATCCTTCAATGCCTTCACAATATTCTTCATAACATCCTCTCTTGACTCAAACGCCCCAAAATCTTTGACAGGCCCTATGCCTTGCGGAGGCTTACTGTAGGAAACTTTATCAAATTTACTTTGTTTGAGTTTATCAGCATCTTGGGTTGCCTTCTTTGCTTTCCTGCTGAGCTGGTAGCGCGTTATCAAATTAGGACATCGTCCCATGAAGCAGCGGGTGTTTGCTGTATCGTCGATAATTGTTTTTGCCTTTCTACTGACATCATTCACGCTTGTCAGCCATTTGCTGACATCTTTGAAAATTTCGTTCCCATTTTTTCTGGCATCGTCCACTTCTGTTTCCACTCTTTCTTTTGCAAATGCAAGATTCTTAACTTCATCTTTCAGATTCTTAATGTTGCTGCTGTAACAGATCACATAACCGATCTGCCGCACAATTGGCTCCACAAATAACTCAGCAACTTTGGATACAACTGAAATTGCAATATCCCAAACCATTTTTGCACGTGCTTTTGCAACCTATGCTGGTACCTGGTAACAGTCAATAAAACAAGCAGCAAAATAAGGAAGAAAAATTTTAAAAGAGAATCTTTAAAAAAAACGAACGTTATAAAAGGAAATTCAAATGAAACGAGGTTTCTGCAAAAAGCACCTCTTTCCTTTTCAGCTATCAAAGAAGCACAGTGACTGATTTTAGCTTTATGGTACCTCAACGGAAATCAATGAGCAGGACGATCAACACTGAGAATAAGATCACACAGAGTCAAGGATGAGTGGCTGATGGATAATCAAAGGAGAAGATCACTGTTAATAACCGAAAAGAAAACAAATATTTGTAGATAATAATGAAAAGGGACGTAGGTTGCACTAAATCATATCAGAAAAAACAATATATGTAAACTTTGCTCAGCTATAGTTGCCCTCATTTGCAATTTTATTAAAGTAAAAAAAAATTAGTGATCTCCATTTTTCTTCATCAAAGGATGTTGATTAGATTTTTTTACTAATACCTATACACACTAAAGTTTTACAAAAATATTTTCTCAAAATTTGAACAAGTTTATTACGTGATAAAAACCACTAAAAGTTCTAATTTTTCTTAAAAATTTTCTAAAAATCCTTACCTGATGGCCTATTTTATATAAGAGCAAATTACATTTTATTTTCTGAAATTTAATTTAATTCAATTAAATATTTACATTCTCAATTTTAATTTCATCAATACTTACATTATGCATAGATATTTTTGAATGGGCAGACACACAAAAAATATATATATTATAGTTTTTCTTCCGTTCATTCCTCTTTCCTTCCATTCCATTCCATTTAAAAGAAATCTTCCCTTCCTTTTCTCTCCTTGTAGCCACGCACAGTGCAAATGTGTTAGTCTTGCGGTTAAATTTTTCATTAGTATATATGTTAATACTTCCTCTATTTTATAAATACTAACACTTTAATCTTTTTATTCAAATAAGATAAAATAATTTTATTTATTTATATTTTTTAATTATTTTAAATTTAAAATCATATTTTTTACTAAATTTCCAATAGTTACAGATATGGCCATCACATTGCAAAAATAAAAAAATCAATTTACAATTTTGATAAATTCATTAATTTTCAACAATTTGATTTTATATTAATATTTTCTGCATTTGATTTTACTAATTTTACATTCTTTTAAAATATAAACATTATATATACTTTAATTTTAGATAAATACTATTATTTAATGGAACAAAATTTAATAAAACTAAATATAAAATTAAAAAATAAATTGATAAAATTTTATGAATTCTCAATATTAGAACTTGATTTTTGGGTTAATATATTCATGGAAATATGTGCAGATGCTAAAAGTTTAGTTAGTTTTCAAATCTTAAATTTAAAATAATTAGAATACTAAAAGATAACATTATTTTAATTTCTTAAAATTTAGGAATTAAACTGTTTTATTTAAAAAAAAAACTAAAGGGAGCGAAATGTGTTTTGATTAAAAAAAAAAACTAATGGACAAAATTAACAGAAGTCTCAACAGAATCAAAACTCAGCACTACAAAAATTTGATTTTTAAATAAAATAAAAAAGTGTGTTAATTAGATCAAATTTTGAGAAGGAAAATGTGATTTTCTCTTAATATAAATACATTTTAAAAATTAAAAATTATACACGGAGTCCTATTAAATATAAATTGCCATTTTACAACACTATCTAGAAGTGTAATTAAAAACAATAATTATTTATGTTATACAAGAATGACTAATAAATCACTTAATTATGAATAATTAAAAAATAAATTTTATGGATTAGTTGTGGATAATTTAGATGGTATGAAAGATTTGTAAGGAAAAAAGTAGGATAGTAGACTGATGGAGCTCATGAGTTATTCAAAATTTGATTGAATAAAAATTTGATCAAATATATATTGAAACTAGTTTAATAAATAATGTAAACTCAAATTATGTAAAATTTAGCTCGTAAAACTTATAAATGATTTCGAATAATTTATATAATCTTACATGGTCTATAATACATATAAAAGTTATTAAAAAGATAAAAATTGATAAATTGATAAAAAAAAAAAAAAGAATGAAGATTTATATATATATATTTACATGTAAGTGACCAAAAAAATCATTTTAGCTAATATTAATTAGATCATAAATATTAATTAATTTAATTATTATATTACACTTCAATAGAATATTTGATTTTAAAAAAAATATGAGTATAATTAATTATTAGATAAATAAAATTTAGTTAATTTAATTTTAATTATTTTCTTATTGAACTTTAATAAAACTTTCAATTGATAAATTACTAAATTAATCAATTTTTATTAACAAATAATGAAGATATTTTTTGTAGATTTATGTGTCCTATGTATATATATACACACACACAATTTTTAAAAAAGTATTTTCTCAAAATTTTAACAGGTTTCTTAAAAAATTTTAAGAAACCACTAAAAATTCTAATTTTTCTTAAAAAATTTTAAAGATCCTTAATCGGATGGCCTATTTTATATAAGAACAAATTACATTTTACTACTTGAGGTTTAATTTCCTCCTTATTTGAAAATTGAATATTTACATTCTCAATTTTAATTCCGTCAATACTTACTTATGCATAGGAGGTGTAATTATTTATACTCTTAATTTTAATTCTGTCAATATTTACATTATGCATAAAAATTGGTGAAATTAAAGGGAAGAAAAGAGAATATAATACACACATACTAAATTTTTACAGTAGTATTTTCTCAAAATTTTAACAGGTTTGTTACCTAATAAAAACCACTAAATATTCTAATTTTCCTTAAAAAAATTTTAAAGATCCTATTAGATGGCCTATTTTATATAAGAGCAAATTACATTTACAACATGAGGTTTAATCTCCTTCATCTTATTTAAAAATTAAAAATATTTACATTTACAATTTTAATTCCGTCAATACTTACATTATACATAGATAGAGGTGAATTATTTATATTTTTAATTTTAATTCTGTCAACATTTACATCATGGAAAAAAAAAAGGTGAAATTAAGGGGAAGAAAAGAGAATATAAGAAAAATTAGATTTTAAATTATTTAACTATAAATTGTTTTAGAAGGGGAAGGGGAAGGGGATGGAAGGGGAATAAGGGGACGTTTGATTTAGCTGATTAGGGTAGTTGATAAAGGTTTTTCCTCAATCAACTACAATTTAGGTGTTTGGTAAAACACCAAAATCAGCAGCTGATAGCTGATTTTATTCAAAAAGCAGCTGATTTGAAAAAGCTCTATTTTGGAGTTTTTTCAAATCAGCTGATAGATGATTTGTATTTATTTTTTATTTAGACTATTTTACCCTTATTAGAAATAACTAATAATAAATAACTTCATTTAAATGAAAATTAAATGTATATAATTAATTTTTTATAGTTCATAATTAAATAAATATTATTGTAAATTATAATTAAATAATTATTATATTTATACCTATAATTATTTTTAAAAAAATATACAATAATCTTTATATTTTAAAATTTTATTTTTAAATAATTTATATTAATTATTTTAATAATATATAAATTAAAGAAAATAAATTATTATTTATTGATATATATATTTTTTAAATAATTTGCATAACTAAAAAAATATTATAAAAAGTATATGAAATTATATTTACAAATAAATTATACTCTTAATGGTCATTTGACATACAAACAACAACAGCTAATAAAATTTTACCAAACATTTCATATTTATCAGCTAACAGCTATCCGCTATCAGCTATCAGCTATCAGCTACTGTAAACAGCTAAACCAAACATGCCCTAATTCTCTTATTCCCCATATATAAGGAAAAATAATTCAACTCCTAAAATACATTAAACTTAAAATTATATTTCCTTTTAAAATATTTTCCCTTCTTTATTTTTGTTAATTATTTTTGAATTGGCAAAAAAAATTAAAGCTTTTCTTCCCTTCCTCCTCCCTTCCATTCCATTTTAAAAAACCTTCCATTTACATTCCCTCCTTGCAGCTATGCGTAGTGTTTGATTTTATCAGTTTTACATTCCTTTAAATTATAAATATTATATATTACTTTAATTTTAGATAAATATTACTATCTAATGGAACAAAATTTAATAGAGGGGTGAAATGTGTTTTGATACTAAAAAATTAAGAGACAAAATTAACAAAAGTGTCGACAAATCAAAACTCAGAAGCACAAAAATTCAATTTTTCAAATTAGAGGAAAAAGTGTGTTAATTATATTAAATTTCGGACATAAAATGTTATTTTCTCTTAATATAAATTCATTTTAAAACTTAAAAATAGGCATGGAATCCTATTAAATATAAATTTCCATTTTACAGAGTATCTAGAAATGTAATTAAAAACAATAATTATTTATGTTATACAAAAATGACTAATAGATCACTTAAATATAAAATAGTAAAAAGAAATTTTATGGGTTAGTTGTGGATAATTTAGATGGTATAAAAGATTTGTATGGAAAAAAGTAGGATAGTAGATTGATGAAGCTACTTATAAGCTATTTGAAGTTTGACTGGAAAAAGATTTGGTCAAATATATATTGAAATTAGTTTAATAAATAATGCTTATGTAAAACTCAACTCGTAAAGCTTATAAACAAATTTGAATAAAAGCTCATGACTCATAATTTTAATATATATGAATAGGGTTGAAATATTCTTGGCCACGTATTTCTTTATGTATAAATAAAAATAATCTTAATTTATTTTCTACAAATTTGAAATTGACAAGATAGTTTTGGTTTGTATTTTAAAATTTACAGTTTTATATTTAAAATAAAATATATTAAAATAATTTTTACTATATTTACCATCAAATTTTTAAATAAAATATATAAATTATTAAATTATTATAAGATTCATATACAAATATTTTATAAAAGTTTGGAATAATATCACTAATGGGCTTGTTTTTACCCATTCTTTTCTTTTTTGGGATGGCTTCCTTTTGTCTTTCAAAATTGGGTTTGTCAGCGTTTTTCATGTTTTTTTTTTTTTTTTTCATTTTTTGGCCATTTTAGTTTAAGCTTAAGAGCCACTTCAGTGTTTTCATGTTGGTTCTTCGGTGATTTCCCTTTTTTTTTTTTTTTTTCAAATTCTGGCTCAAAGAAGACACATATAAAAAAGAGAAGAAAAATATGTAGGAGAAATAATGAGCAGAAAAGAGAGGGAAAATGAAGATACGGAGAAAGTGAGAAACCTATTGATAATACAAACCTAGATGAACTAAAAGTATTTTTTTGATTGTGTTGTTTTTTATTATATGTGTTTGTTGTTGTTGTTTACTGTTGATTCTATGTGTTTATTTTTCGATTGTTTCTTTTTGTTGCTTTTGTTTTTCAGTGTTGTTTTTTATTTTTCAGTATTGTTGTTTTTCGTTACTTTTTCTTTTTCAGTGTTGTTGCTATTTGTTGTTTTTGTTACTTTTTTTTGTTTTTCTATTTTTTTTATGTTACAAATACACCATAAGAATCGTAAACATGTTAGATATTGATGATTAATATGTTTAAGATAATTTTTTTTTTGAAATATAAACTTGTTAAACATTTTAATAAACAAATCAAATTAAAAAAATAAAATATTTATTCTTTAAGAATATAAAAAGGGAAAATTTTGTTCATTGCTTGTTACAACAGTTGAAAATATTTATTGCTTTTTTTTACAACAAGTGAAGATGTTTAGTTCATAGTCATTCATTTGAAAAAAAAAGTTTTGAAGAGAAAAAAATGTTAAAAAAAAGAAAACATTGAGGAAAAAAAGATAAAAACAGTATCTTAAAAATAAATAAAAAACATTGAGCAAAAAATAAAATGTTGAACATAAAAAAAATTTGAGAAAAAAAGATAAAGACAATTAAAAAAAGTTGAGCAAAAAACAACATTGAGAAAAAAGGATGAAGACAGTAAAAAAAAATATTGAGCAAAAAACATTGAGAAAAAAGAAGACAATACCTTAAAAATAGAAAAAAAAATATTTAGCAAAAAAAGTTGAGAAAAAAGATGAAGACAATAGAAAAAATATTAAAAAAAAAAGACAATACCCTAAAAATAAAGGAGGAAAAGAAAGTGGACCATATTTAAAAGAAAAAAGTTAGGGAAGTTAGTTTTAAAAAAAAGAAAATGTAATGAATCCCTAAAAATATTACATATGATGAATTATGGTTAATAATTATATTTAATATTTTTCTTATTAATCTAATTTATAAAATCTTACACAATCTATAATACATATAAAAGTTATTAAAAAGTTAAAAATTATAAAAATAAAAAATTGATAAATTGATAAAAAAAACAAAACTTATTTCACAAACTACTTATATATATATATTTTACATGTGAATAATAAAAAATGCAATTATTTTTTAAAAAAATTATTTCTTTAGATGGTGTCAACAAATTTTAATTTAATTAATCTTTAAAATTTCAAATAAGCTGAATTTTATAATTTAAAAATTTAATTTATTTCTTTACAAATAATATCTATTACAATTTTCTAGATATATATATATATATAATTATTTAACATTTTGTTAGAATATAATAATATTTGTATTGACTATCTTATATTTTTATAGTAAATATTTTATTTTTAATTTATTAAAAATAAATTTTAATTTATAAATATATTTTTAATTTTTTTTAAGTTTTATTTAGATTCATAAACAATGAATAAGACAGCAAGTTCAGCTTAAAATTAATTTTATAGTAAATAAATTAAATTCGGCATAGCTTGGCTCATCTATTCCCATTAAAAAAAATGACCAGCGTTCAAATTGGACCCTCACGTTTTGCCTTAATTTCACATTGAATTTTATTTATTTTTTAGCTAAATTGGAACTTTTTCTTTGTTTATTAGACTTTGTTGGACATTTGGTGAGTGCAATCAAGTTCTATAACTTTTTTTAGTACAATTATTTTGCCTTTCACATTGAATTTTATCTTTTTTTTAACCAATTTGGAACTTTTTCTTTGTAAAATTAGACTATGTTGGAGTTTTGGTAAGTGCAATCAAGTTCTATAACTTTTTTTTAGTACAATTAAGTCCTATAAATTTATAAAAAATTTTAAAATTTTTACAATTAAGTGATATATATTTAAAAAAATGACTAATTTTATTCGTTAATATAATAGAAAATTGATAATTGACTAAAATTTGATTTTAACGGTTGAATAAAAAAATTTTCAATTTCATTCATCCATTTAAATTTTTAAACCGACACAACAATGGATGAATTATTTTTTATAGAGTTTAATGACTTTTATGGACTTTATTTTGGAAGACTTTTATAGAGTTTATGAATCTGTTAATAACTTTTATAGAGTTTATTTTAAAAGACTTTTTATAACTTTTATTAACATTGAACAACTTTTATTGATTTTGATATACATATTTTGACCTAATAAATTAATTTTTTATCATATAATAAAAATAAAATTTTTAAAATAATTATTAAAAGTGCCTAGGCCTCTTGGCCTGGGTGGCAAGGCATCCGCCAAAGGATGCCACCCGTGTGGCTTCGAACCTCAGGGGCTCCCCCCTCCCCCCACTTTGGTAAAAAATAAAATTATTAAAAGTGGATGTCTTTAATTAATTTTTTTAAATAATTAAGATATTTATTTTATAAATTTCTAATAAAAAAAATATCATAAAGTTTTTTCAGCTAATAGATTTTTCCAAAATTCACCAAAAAATATTTACCTAATAATAATAATAATAATAATAATAATAATAATAATAATAATAATAAATAAAAATAAAAAACACATAAAAAATAAATTGAAATAGCAATAAGTACATTAAAAATACCTTGTGGCACTTTAAAGTCTATTACTCCTTAATAGAGTATCATATTTGAAAGTCATTCAAATTCTTAAGGTAAGGTAAATGACTTTTTGTAGGTTGATATAAATAGGAAAAATCATTCAAAGTCTACAAAATTTCATTGTCTATTAAAATTCATGACTTTTTAAATATGGGTTTACTTTTGTTAACTATTTAAAAGTCTTAATTAAATAACTCTGAACTTTTATAGACTTTTTTTAAGTTTACAAAAGTCGTTATTAAATACACCCTAACTTTTAGAGAGTTTTTAAAAATTAGGATTGAATATCTCATAACTTTTATAATATATCAAAGTATTTAAAAGTTATAATTAAATACATCCCCTAAATTTACAAAGTAGAAATTTCAATTTAACTCAAAAAATAAAAAGATCTAATATAAAATTAAAGTAAAATGTGAAGGTTCAATTTGCATTTTTTATCCAAGAAAAGTAAAGGAAGGGCAAATGAATAATGAAAATTTGAGCAAATATCAAGAAAAAGTTGCATTGGTTGCTAATGATGGCGCACTTTTGAGCTTTGAGACATCTAAATAAAATGCTACTTGTCATGGAGAGCGACGAAGAAACTAGCAAAAAAGTAATTATTTTGTTTTGTTAAAAAAAGTGACAAAAATTATGAATTTTTTTGTTGTATTTTATTGAAGAAAATATTTAAAAAAAAAAGGATAATAAGAAGAAATCCATTGGTTCCTGTGAAATGCTATGGAAGTCCATCCATAAACGTGCTTTTTATGGCTAATCTTATATTAATATTACTTTTTTTTTATAAATTAAAACTTAATTTCAACTAACGAATATTTTAATTAATGAAGATAATATGAGATAACTAGATGTGACTATTAAAAGCCAAATCTCGTAAATTTCCCACTCTAATACTGAAAAATTCAATTCAGTTTAAAAAATAAAACTTAATTTAAATTTAAAATAAATTACTAAAACTCTCTAAAATTCAGTCAAATATATTTATCAATTTTACCTTTTTGAAAAATATGTTATGATATTTTTGAGATTTATTTTCGTTATGCTAATACATTCCTCCCTTAGTTTTACTATCAATTAATGAACTAAAATATAATTTTATAATAAAAAATTCTTTTTGATCCTTAAATTTTTTTTCTTTCTACTACTCATGCCATTTAAAAAAAAAAATTATTACCTATATTATTTTTAATTTTTTTCACATTGAAAAATAAATTAATGTTATTTTGCATATGTTAAATTATAAAAGTATGAATTATATATGTATTTTTATTTTTAAAATAATTCTTAATGAACTAAAATGTAATTTTATAGTAAAAAAATTCTTTTTGATCCTTAAAGTTTTTTCTTTCTACTACTCATACCATTTTTTAAAAAAATTTATTATCTATATTATTTTTAATTTTTTTTCACATTGAAAAGTAAATTAATGTTATTTTGCATATGTTAAATTATAAAAGTATGAATTATATATATTTTTTTATTTTTAAAATAATTCAAATTCTATAAATAAGTAAACGAAAATACAAAAATATAAAGAAAATTATAGTAATATTACTTGTTCTCATAATATTTCAAATTATATAAATTTTATTCTCAACAAGAGTTCCATTTCTTTGGATAAATTAAAATTCAATAAAATTAATTTATATTTATATTCGAAGTAGTATTTGTATTAGTTTATATTTTATTTATTATTAAAATATAATTCTTATTTTGATTAATTTAATTTATATTTCAAGTAGTATTCCTATTAATATTAATAATTAATTTAAATTTAATTCTAACTTAATTATATTAATTAAGTGCACATAATAATCTAAATTTTAAATAGAGATATTCTAGATTGAAAACTCCAATTATATCGTGAAGGATCCAATTTTACACATTCGTAGGATGGGTGTATAAGTGATTATTTTTGCTACGGCACAAGCGTTTATATCCATATAAATTAAATTATAACCGTTAAATTAATTTTTATTTGATTATTCTTGTGTATTAATACACATAATATGCATCGATAATTATAATTATATAAGTATTAATCTGATAGTTATAATTTTATTTGTATAAATATACATATTGTATCCTGAAGAATGACTCATTTGTATAATGTTTGAGTTTTTATTTGTGATGATTTTCCCTGTTCCTATCCTTGATACTTTTTTTTTTTTTTTTCCTTCTTGCTTGCCCCCCCCCTCAAGCCTCAGTTAATTTTTTAATATTTTTAAGTAACTATACGTTAGTTGTTTAATAACTTTTAACTTTAATATTTGTCTCTACTAAAAAATTCTTTGTACAATTTTTTAATTATAATTATATATAATTAATTATTTAAATAATAAAATTAATTAAATTATTAAACTTCAATAAAATTTTTAGAAGTATACTATTTATTTAGTTTATAAATTAGTATGAATAAAAGTTCTATCCAATTAGAATAGTAACTATAGTTCTATTTAAATTAAAACTGAATAGTATAGTTGTAGTATTTCTCTCTATTAAAAAATTATTTGTACTACTTTTAAATTATAATTGTGATTAATTATTTAAATAATAACATTACTTAAGTTAATTATGATCATATTTATTAAACTTCAATAAAAATAATAAAATTTCTAGACCTATGTTATTTATTTAGTTATATTAGTATAAATAAAAATTCATTTAAATAGAATAGGAAATATAATTTTATTTAAATTAGTACTGAATATACTATTCAGTTAACTTATATTTACATTACTAGTAAACAAACATATGTTTCACACATGAACAAAAAATTTATTTGACTCATTATATATATTAAATAAACAATTAAACTTATTATTATTATTATTATTATTATTATTATTATTATTATTATTATTATCAAATAAAAGTTTTAAAAATAATAACAATGTTATTTATTTATATAATAATTTAATATTAACTTAATATAGTTATAATTTGTTACAATTTTTATAAATCTTTTATTTAAACAATTATATGATATTACTTAAATTTTTTTATAATTAATTTTTCTCAACTCTAGAACTGATTTCATATACAAAAAATATTATGGTCATAATTAATCATAAGATAATAAAAAATTATTAGTTATTTGTTAATAAAAAATTAAAAATAATAAAAGTTATATTTTCTTTATTTAACAATTTAAATATTACAACCCTATTAAACTTATAATTTATTAAAATTTAGTAAATTTTTTATTTGAGCTATGACACTTTATTT
>CATIWK010655465.1:0-23710 GCA_949634005.1 Mallotus japonicus | reverse complement strand
TACTCTGATTATATTTGAATATGAGTTACTTAATATTGTATTTGAAGAACGTTTTTATATATGTATCTGAATATTTATGTTGTTAATGGAGGTATTTATGCATTGCGATTTTAAGTATGTTGTTTAATGTTTTAATTTCGCGAAAAATTTTTAAGGCTTACTATGGGTTTCGGGTACTTTAAGTATTCCCATTCCTTTGTGCCGGTCACGGACCTATAGGTTCGGGTCGTGACACGATCAAATCGAACCGAAGGAAATTTAATCGAACCAAATTGAACCGGACTGAGTCGGTTAGATTTTCTTCGGTTCGGTTCTATTGAATGGGCTGGATTTTGTGAATAGGGAATTCACCACATGTCAGACATTCATTGGCCAGCAAAATTCATGCAAAGTTTTCGACAGAAACTGGGAATATAAAAATTCGACTTTGTTCACGTAATATCTCAACCATCCGACCTAATAAAGGCAAACTAATTATATGAATGAGTTCTCCTCATCCTTTTGGTCATAATGGCTATAATGAAAGTAAGTTTTGGAATAGAAAAAATTACAGATGAACAGTAACCTAAAGGCTAATTAAATGACCATAAGGCGATTCGCCTTATTAGTAAGGCGAATCGCCCTATTGGTAAGGCGAATCGCCTTACCGCACAGGCGAACAATGCAACTAATGCAGAACGTCGACAACAGACGATGAATACAGCTAGTTACAAACAAGATTATATCTACTTAAAATGAAACAACAAGATTAAAATAATAAAAACTGAATGAGATAAACAAAGAAAACAATTAAAAATAAAGGATTAAAACAAACAGACAGTAAGCTTATTGTACATGCATGGAGATATTAACAGACAATTAGTATTAACATCCAATGACTCAAAGGATTATAACTAAGAAAATCCGAGTTAATGAACAAGAGGTTACTGATTTATGACACTGGTTGATTTCCTAACTGTTGCCCTCAGAAGTAGAGTACTTTCCGTCTCCTTTCAATGCTTTCTGAATACTTGGCCACGTTCCTAAACCCTGCTTGCTAACCTCTCTTTCAAAGCTCTCTTTTCCTTTTAAAACCAGACCACTCTGTCCCATTCTTCTCCCTTTCTCTTTTCTTTTCAGACTACCCATAACCTGTAGAGTCCATACCCGCTCCCTGTCTGTCCTCAGAACCGACCCCTCTCACCATCCTCTTACTCTTTTCTTATCTCATCTCTTCTGACCTTGCCTCTGTCTCCCTCATCATTGTTATCTTTGGCATGGGGAGAGCTATCACTGTCGGCCACAAGAAAGACGATTTTCTCAAACAGAGACCACTAAGGCGATCCGCCTTAGTACTAAGGTGAATTGATATGTTTAAGGCGATCGCCTTAGTAGTAAGGCGAATTATAGCAATTGCAAATTTGTTTAGCAAAAAATAACCTCATTTTCATTAGTTTGAAGTCATATATATGTACCACTAGGTACAATAATTAATTAATCAAATGAAAGTAGCATAGAATAATGAAGTCTCACTTCATTATTAATATAAATAGTAATATAGCTCGCTTAATAGTTTAGTGGTTATTTTTTAATGATATTTAAATTCTGTTGAATTAATTTATAAATTTATTTTTTATTCGATTTAAAAGGGATAATTATTTTTATTATATAATTAATTAGTATTTAAATAATTTTAATTTTTTATATTAAAAAAATACAAAGTAATACATATTTTGAGAAAATTAGAGGTTTCTTTTATTTTATTAATTTTGGGAAGGCAGAAAAGCAAATTATGTAGTTGACTGAAAAATTATTTACATTGACTGATAAAAGCAGCTAGGTAGCATACATCATACATGAAATGTAAGATAGAAGATTTTTATCACATTTTAAAGAATGTGATAAAAGCTGTTTTCAATAAAAAGATGGGTCACAGGAAACGTCTATTTTGTATTGTGAACCTGTCAAACTTGGAGGCAGTATATATACATAGCCCAAAAAGACTTATTGAGAGTGGATTGATTTAGGTATCTGTCATTAATTTGTAATTTTTCTAGATTTTCTATAGTTGAGATAAGCATATCACAGGTGAGTTTTGTATATATATAATTACATATTCACTAATAAATTAATAAAATGTTCTCTTAAATGATCACACCCTAAATATATAATAATAAAATGTGCCACATCGGACACCTCTATAAAAAGTTAAGTTTCATGTCAGATGCATTTCGAACATATTTTGAGGAATTTCTGAAAATAAAAAAATGTTGGAGCTATTTTTCTAAAAAAAAAAAGGATATACGTGTCTCTTTTGACAAGTGTGTCTTCTATCACACCCTAATGCACTTCAGTTCCTCCAAATTCCCAAACATTTTACCACCGTTCTTCACAACTCATCCTCAATTCCTCTCATCAGTGACTAGATGGAATTTTAGTGTTGTTTATGAATATTATGATTTTTTTATTAATTTTAAGTAAAATTAGATAAAAAATTATTTATTTTTTTTGAAAATTGTGTATGATTGAGGTGTTATTGTTTTATTTTTGTTATAAGATAATATGAAAATTGGTTGATGTTTGAGTTGCAAAGAAGTTTTATATTTATAAATATGATTATCAATTTTTTTGTGTTTTAAAATTATTTTTAGCGATAAAAATATATTACTAAGCTTGAAAAGTATATTTTCAATTAAATCTAATTTATAATTTATATAAAATGAACTTTATAACTTTTTATTTTTATTAATTTCTATACTTTTAATATTTATAAATTGACTATTAAATTTTTAATATTTATAAATTAATCGAAGTGTCTATATCCCATATGCATATTTAAAAGGATCGTTTTTTCATGTGTGTGTCCCTACTTTTCATATTCCCGTTTTCATGTCGGTACCCAAGGCCACATTTCGATGGATTAACTCAATTAGATACTTTTAATTTTTTTTTTCTTAAAATGATTATGGGAGGCATTTAATAGTTTGTCATCATTGCACCTAGCTAGTCTTAAATAGAGGAAAACTTTTGCTCATTATCTGTTGATATTTGATATTTGATATTTCACGTATTTGAAGTATCAATAATATTGTGTATGACTCATATGTAGTAGCGGTTTAATTGTGAGGTTGCGGTTAGATGGGTTGGGAGTGTGATATGGTATAAGGGTGATTTTGTAATATGTACCACAAATATTCTATTATAAATAGATCATGTATTTGTAATCCTAGGTGGTTGTTTTGAATAATAAGAAAACTCTAGTTGCTCGCTCCCGAGGACATAGGCACATTGCCAAACCTCGTTAAATTCTGTGTCTATTTTTCTTTTCTATTTTCTTCTCTATTTTACTCTTGTTCTTTGTGTTAATTTTGCAACAACTGGTATCAGAGAAGTTGCGATGGCTCTCAATTCAGGAGCAAAATTTGAAGTGGGTAAATTTGATGGAACCGGTAACTTCGGATTGTGGTAGACACGATATTGGCATAGTAAGGGATTTTGAAGGCGCTGCGGGCCAAGAAACCAAAAGGCATGGATGACCTAGATTGGGACGAGTTACGGTCGCGGGCTACGGGAACTATACGGCTATGCCTGGTAGATGAGATTATATACTAAGTCATGGACATAAAATCTCCAGGAGAGGTATGGCAGAAACTGGAGAGTCGATATATGTCCAAATCCCTCACGAACAAGCTGTATCTTAAGCAAAGGTTGTATGGGCTAAAGATGCAGGAGGTTCGAATTTGGCATAATATGTCAATGTTTTCAATCAAATAATCACAGACCTAGTTAGGGTTGATGTGAAGATTGAGGACGAGGACAAAGCAATTATACTGCTGTGTTCTTTACCATCATCCTATGAACACTTGGTGACTACCCTTACATATGGAAAACAGTCCATTAGCTTGGAGGAGATTATTGCAGCATTGTTGGCTCTTAACCAACAGAAACAGAATGCAAGTGAGGAATCTTACGGTGAAGGCTTGGTCTGAGGGGAAATCTGGAACGTGGTACGAGACAAGGTAGAGAAGGTACTATAAGGGGGAAGTCTAGGTCGAAATCTAGACCTAGAAAGGAAGTGCAGTGTTATAAGTGCAAGGATTATGGACATATGAAGAAAGACTGTCCAAGATAAAGAGGGCAAAATGACAACAAAAAGAATGAAGACTCGTCAAAATCTGTAAATGTGGTTCAGAATGATGATTCAGACTTCGGTGATGGAGATATGTTGGTTGTTTTAATAAATCAGTACGTGGATGCATGGTTTCTTGATTCAGCAGCATCTTATCACATGACACCTAACAAGGAGTGGTTTACCTCATACATGTTAGGTTCTTTTGGCACTGTCCATTTAGGTAATGATAAACCTTATGCTATTATTGGTATAGGAACCATTAAAATTCAGCTGCATGATGGTGTTGTTAGGACATTATATGATGTTAGGCATATACCAGACATGAGAAAGAATATGATTTTCCTAGACACATTACATGCTAATGGTTTTAATTATAGATTTGATGAAGATAGGGAACTCCTTAGAGTAACTAAAGGTTTATTGACTGTGATGAAAGGAAAACGAATTGTATGAAACATTTATAAACTGCTAGGGAATACTGTTGTAGGTGGAGTTGCAGCAGTTGAATATAATGATGATGATTGTACAAAATTGTGGCACATGTGTCTAGGTCATCTTAATGAGCACGAGATGACAAAATTGCATAAAAGAAATCCGTTAAAGGGTGTTAAAAGTTGTAAATTAGAATTCTGTGAGTTTTGTGTGATTGGGAAACAATCTAGAGTCAGGTTTATGAATGGTCAGCATACAACTGGGGGAATTCTTGGTTATGTGCATTCTGATGTATGGGAGCCTACTAGAGAATTGTCATTAGGCGGGTCTCAATATTTTGTCACTTTTACTGATAATTTTTTTAGAAAAGTCTGGGTGTATTGTTTGAAACAGAAATCTGAGGTCTTTGCTAAGTTCAACCAGTGGAAAGCAGAGGTGGAAAACCAGATAGGGAGAAAGATTTAATATCTGAGATCAGATAATGAGACAGAATACATAGATTTATAGTCTCAAAAATTTTGTGAAGAGCATGGTATTCAGAGGCACTTTTTAGTTCGAAAGATACCACAATAAAATGGTGTGGCAGAGAGGATAAACAGATCCAACACTGAAAGGGCAAGGTGTTTGAGACTGAATGCAGGTCTTCCTAAGAGTTTTTGGGCAGAAGCTGTAAGCATGGTGTGCTACCTCATAATAGATCACCACAGGCATCATTGGGTGGAAAGGTTGTAGAAGAGGTATGGACAGGTAAACTAATCGATCTTGGTAATTTAAAGATTTTTGGTTGTCCTGCTTATGTGCATATATCCAGTGATGAGAGTTCTAAACTTGATCCAAAGTCTAAGAAGTGTATTATCTTAGGCTTTGTGAAAGGTGTAAAAGGATATAAGTTTTGGGATACGGTTGCAAAGAAGGTGGTGATCAGCAAGGATTGAATATTTGATGAGCAGTCCATGTTAAAACAGACAGATAAAAGTCATGTGCCAATAGGTGATGAAAACAGTTTCAGTTCAAAGGTAGTGCAAGTGAATTTAGAACCACAAGTCCTAGATAATGAAAATGCTGAAAGTTCTAGTTCAAGACCTTCAAGCTCCACTGTAGGTGAAGAACAACACTACTGTCTAGTCAGAGACAGAGAGAGATGCACCATAAAGCCTCCAAGCATATTTGGGTATGCTTAGTGAAGAAAAAGATAGATGGATGAGTGCTATGGTAGAGGAGATGAAATCTTTGCATAAAAATCAAACATGGGAGCTTACTTAACTACCTGAGGGAAAGAAGGCTATAGGGTGAAAATGGGTCTACAAGAAGAAGCCATCAGTATCATAAAAAGAAGGGGAAAATTTTAACTCTCGGTTAGTGGCAAAAGGGTACACACAGCAGAAGGGGGTTGATTATGATGAGATTTTCTCCCCTGTGGTTAGACATTCTTCTATCAGGACAGTGTTAGCCTTGGTAGCTAGCTGTAATATGCACTTAGAGTAGATGGATGTTAAGATAACTTTTCTTCATGGTGACCTAGAGGAGCAGATTTATATTGAGCAGCCAGAAGGGTTCACCTAACCTGGGCAAGAACATTTGGTATGCAAATTGAAAAGGTCCTTGTATGGCTTAAAGCAGTCTCCAAGGCAATGGTACAAGCGATTTGATTCTTACATAATTCAGATTGGCTGCAGGCACTGTGAGTATGATTGTTGTGTTTATGTTAAGTGCCTTAATGATGGTTCATTTATTTTTCTACTACTGTATGTTGATGATATGCTTATTGCTGCTAAGAGTTGGCATGATGTTATTGAGTTAAAAGCCTTGTTAGGGAAAGAATTTGATAAGAAGCACAGGGATAGAGGCTCAAAAAAATTGTAGTTATCTCAGCAAAACTATGTTGAGAAGGTGTTAGACAGATTTGGGATGAGCAATGCTAAACTAGTGAGTACTCCATTGGTGAATCACTTCAAACTTGCTTTAGGTCAGTGCCCAAAGACAAATAGAGAAATTGAAGACATGGCAAAAGTACCATATGCCAGTGTAGTTGGTTGCTTGATGTATGCAATGGTTTGCACTAGACCTAATTTGGCTCAAGCTGTTAGTCAAGTCAGCAAGTTTATGTCAAAACCAGGTAAGCAGCATTGGGAAGCAGTCAAATGGATATTCAGGTATCTAAAGGGCACAACATGTTATGTCATCATGTTTGGTAGTCAGTAGGGTGATCCTTCACTTGTAGGATATATGGATTCAGATTATACTGGTGATATGGATGATAGAAGGTCTATAATAGGGTATGTTTTACTCTTGTATGAGGGCCTATTTGTTGAAAATCCACAGTTCAGTCTATAGTGGCATTATCTACAACTGAAGCAGAGTATATGACAGTAGCTGAAGCAGCTAAAGAAGCATTATGGCTTACATGACTAGTGTGAAGGAACTGGGTATTGAGCAAGGTGGAGTTTAGTTGCATTATGATAATCAGAGTGCCATTTATTTGCCAAAGAATTAGGTGTATCATGCTAGGATAAAGCATATTAATGTGAGGTTTCATAAGATCAGAGAGTTGATTACATCTGGTCAGATATTGCTACAGAAGATTCACACTTCTGAGAATGCAGCTAATATGTTGACAAAGTCAGTTACCAGTGACAAGTTCAAGCATTGTTTGGACTTGTTGAATGTTGCCAGATGCTAAAGAAGCATGTTCCCCCAACCCATTTGGTACGAGAGAATTTATCTCCTAAGGGGCTTGATATTCGCCAAGGTGGAGATTGTTGTGTATGGTTCATATGTATTAACGATTTAATTGTGGGGTTACGATTAGATGGGTTGGGGGTGTGATATGGTGCAAGGGTGATTTTGTAATACGTACCATACCTATTCTATTATAAATAGAGCATGTATTTGCAACCTTAGATGATTGTTCGCCGCTCGTTTCCGAGAACGTAGGCACATTGCCGAACCTCGTTAAATCCTGTATCTATTTTTCTTTTATGTTTTTTTCTCTATTTTATTCTTGTTTTCTGTGTTAATTTCGCAACAAATAATATAATAACTTATGATATTTCTTAACTTGCTCAAATATACTATATGTTAAATATAATTTTTATTTTTTAATAATTAGTAATTATTTTTGGTTAAAATTAGCTATAAAATTTAGATTTTTAGATTTTTATTTTTTTGAAATATTTAATTATTAAAAATTTTAAATTTAACTTTTAAAATTAATATTTATATTTATGATAATATCTCTTTACTTTTAAGTATTAAAAAGGACTATTCAAGATGAATTAAAATTATAATTGAAAATCTTTCAAGATTTTAGTTAAAATTTTCAGTGTTAATTTTACACATAAAATTTTGTATAAAATGATCAATTGACTGAAATTATTTTTATATATCCAAAAAAATTTTAATAAAAAATTATTTTTACTTGATAAAATTAAAATATTTTTCATAGAATGTATAATTTATTTGGATAAATAATAAAAAGAGCAAATATTAATGGATAGAGTGTAAATTTTTTTATCTCATAGTTAATTTTTTTGTTTTTTTCAGTATTAGAGAGGGGGATCATTGAGATCTGGACCTGAGGTCCAATCTTAATCAATTTCTACTCAAATATCATCCTATGTTAGAATTAGGTAAACAAATAAATACATAATTTATTTGTATTTAAGTATGATTATCAACAGATGATACCCTAGAATATTAACAAAACATATTACAAACAGTTTCTCCACATATAATTATTTGAACATTTTAATATATTTAAGTAGCCTTTTTTATTTTGTGATATTTAAATTATTTAAACATTTAAAGAATTCTTTAAAAAAAAAATTAATATTCCCAATTTTTTTTTGAAAAGAATATTCTCAAGTTAATTACCAAAACATGCCACAACACTTCTATAATTTTTTTTGGCACAGTGTTTGCGATGTTAATTTGTTTTCACAAATTACACAAATATAAGTGAAATTTTAATTGGAAATTACTGGACAAATCATGTACATTAATTATTAATTAGATTGAAAGACACTAGCACACATGGAGTGCTACATTACATCAAAAGCCACTTCCACATGGAGTGCATATCCATAATAATAATAATTCTTTTACAACAAAAATAATTGATAATGTTACTCTTAATTATAAACAGCTCTCAGGTATGGCCAGTCCACTGCTGCTTCCAGCTTTTTTTTTTTTAACGAGAATAAATACATTAACCATCTATCCACGTTACAGTTCATAGCCATAACAAAATTGAGACTATCTCTGGAGTTTCATTCCTGATGCACCTGTTGAATTTCCTACCACCATCTTTTTTTTTTTTGACAAGAAAAGGAACTATGAATTAATTTCGAATGATGGATAACAATACATCATTTTGAACAATAGCAAGGAACTGATATGGGATATTACTCCATATGTCCCCTTGTTGAAATAAGAACTCGTTTTTAGCTAACCAATCAGTTGCACAATTGGCTTTTCTGCTAACAAAATTGATAGTTACATTAAACTGCTTTGTTTCCAGTAGCAGTTGCTGGATGTCTTCAAGAACAGCAACTATCTCCCAATCTGCCTCTTCCTGGAGGTTCCTTGTTGAGTTCACTGCTATTTTAGCATCAGATTCGATAGTAACTTGGCTAAGACTTCTAGTTTTAACAAACTGTAATGCTTCTCTAATTGCCATGGTTTCGGCAACAAGGGGAGATATACACTTGACCTTTTGTGCCTGGGCATGCATTATAGCACCACTTGAATTTCTGCCTATGAAGGCGACTTGGGCCTCTTGTCTGTCTAGATTGAACGCAGCATCACAGTTCACCTTGATCTCATTATCTGAAGGAGGGAGCTAGAAGATCCTTGTATCATCTGAATTGGGATTAATGGTAGTTTGCTGGATGGACTGGTCAATCTGAACAAAGCTTTCTGACCATTGGGACTAGGCTTTTTGGATAACCAGCACAGGATTAATCTGGTCATCTTCAAATAGAATTCTATTTCTATTTTTCCATACTTGTCAACATAAACAGGCGGCCAACTCTAGTCTTCTTTCTTCTCTATGCCGATTCAACAGCTCAGCTATCCTTCTCCACCAATTTCTGAAAGATTGAAAGCCGATCTCTGAGGGGCAGTAATTTAGTCCTGATCCAAACCAGATCGCTTGAGAATGAGGACAGAGGAATAGAAGGTGCTCAAGAGATTCCACTTCGACTTGGCATAGAGGACACTTAGTATTAGAGGCACAGCCTCTCACCAACAGATTTGATTTGGTTGCTAAAGAGTTATTAACACATCTCCAAATGAAAAATTTTACCTTCTCTGGGACTTGAAGTGACCAGATGGATTTCCACGTTTTCTTATCAGGAAGGGAAGAAGAGACTGGGCGAGATTCAACCTCCGTTTTTATGGACTTGCTTTTTAGGTAATTATAGCCTGATTTAACAGTATAATTGCCTTTTCTATTATGGTGCCACACTAACTTGTCTGAGCCTATGCCTCTTGAAATGGGAATGCTGACAATAGCTTCTACCTGAATTGAACAGTTGTCTCAATAAAGGCTCATCCCATCTGCTATGTGTGTTATCCATCAAATCCCGCACCCAATGAAGACTAGTTCTTAGAGGGGCTATGGATGCTATACTGAATCCCTTCAACCCAGGGACCCATTGTCACGCCAGATGCTGATTCTGTTTCCTTTTGAGACGTTCCACCTGCAACCCTCTTTTAATAAATCTCTGCCAAGGATGAGACTATTCCAGATCCAAGATGGACCTTGGCCCTTTTTCGCCTCTAAAAGAGATGTGTGAGGGTAGTACAAACTCTTCAATATCTGAGCACTTTGAAGATGAGGCTTGGTTATTATCCTTCAGCATTCTTTGGCTAGTAAGGCTTGATTGAACTTTTCCAATTCCCTGAATCCTAGACCTCCGTTAAGCTTGTTTCTGGTCATTTTTTTTCCAAGCAACCCAGTGGATCCTTTTTTTTGGTATGATCTTGAGACCACTAAAAACTCCTGATCATTTGTTCCATCCGATTAGTAACAGAGATAGGAACCTTGAAGATCATCATCAAGTAGCTGGGAATGGCTTGTAATACCGATTTTACCAACACATCTCGACCTGCTGGAGATAGATATTTAGTCTTCCATCCCTGAATTTTTTGTGTCACCCTGTCAATGATGAAATTGCACAATTCTTCTTTTGATCGGCCACAGTTAGCAGGAACTCCCAGGTATTTAGAAACAAAGACCAATTCATCTATCTGCATTATCTCAACAATCTCATTCCGCACATTTAAGGGAGTAGTGGCACTGAAGAACATACCAGATTTGTTTATATTAATTTTTTGTCCAGATGCCTTACAATATTTTTGGAGCACTTCTTTCATGTTTGCTGCTTCTCTTGATGTAGCTTGGCCAAAAAGAATTGTATCATCAGCAAATTGGATATGGGTTGCAGGAATACATCGCCTACTCATTTTGTATCCACTGATGGAGTTTGTAGCAGCTCTTTTGTTTAGCATTCTTGATAGGACATCAGTTACCAGGATAAAAACGTAAGGGGAGAGGGGATCACCTTGTCTCAGCCCTCTGTTTGGCTTAAAAAATGGTTGTTCTTCCCCATTGATAACCACAGAGAAGCTGACTGTAGAGATGCAAGTCATTATCCAATCAACCCATTGTCTAGTGAAGCCGAGCCTTAGCATAGTTTGCTCAACAAAGTTCTAGCTTACATGGTCATATGCCTTCTCCATGTCCAGCTTAAGAGCTAAATGATGATTTTTTCCTCCTTTGTGAGCTTTCATGCGATGAATGGCTTCATGTGTTATGATAATGCTATCCTGAATGCTATGGCCTGGGACAAAAGCCGTTTGTTGGGGGGTGATGAGGTGATCAAGCCACTTTCGTAGACTGTTTGCTAAGGTTTTAGCAATAATTTCGTATGAGAAATTGCAACAGCTAATAGGCCTGTAATATGAGATTCTTTCTGGGTTTCGAAGTTTTGGGATAAGAGCTATTAAAGTTTGGTTTAGGCTAGGGTTGAGTTAGCCTGTATCAAAGAAATTCTTTACCTTTGAGAAAACATCTTGCTTGATGAGTTTCCAGTTATGTTGGTAGAAAACTCTAGGGAAACCATCAGGCCCTGGTGCTTTAATTCTGCCCATTTGAAATGCTGCCTCTGTAATCTCTACTTCGGTGATTGGAGCTGTTAGGAATTGATTCATCTGTTTAGTAACAACAGCAGGGATGACATCTACAACCTCATAATCTGTAGCTGTTGGCTCGGCTTTGTAAAGATTCGAATAGAAATTAGTGATCTGGGCTTTAATTTGTGAATCCTTAGTGATCCAAGCACCTGAGTTGTCTCTCAATCTAGCTATTCTATTCCTCGATCTTCTCTGAACTATAGAGAGGTGAAAAAAATTGGTATTCTTATCACCCTCTCTCAACCAATCTACTTTAGCTCTCTGCGCCTAATACATTTCCTCATCCTACCATAAGCCATTCAGTTGGCTTTTCAAAATCCCAATCTCTTGTCTCGTTTCCTCAGTCATCTCACCTTCATGTAGTTTATTAATTCTGAACTTGACCTTATCAATTCTCCTTCGCGAATTCCCATTGCTAATCCTGTTCTAGTCCTTCAATGAGATAGAGCAATCATGTAGTTTTTGATCCAGTACCCTTTAGTCCTCTTATCTTTGTCCCTTTCCCAAGAGTTCCTTATCATGTTTCTACATTCCTCATCTTTGATCCATTTCATTTCAAACTTGAAACCTCTCTTTATTCTGGGTTGTCTCCATTCCCTTCTAATTATCAGTGGCTTATGATCAGAAGCTCCATAGCTTTCGTGTAAAACCAGGGCATTTACATTGTTGCTTCTCCACTCTGGGTTAGCAAGAGATTGATCTAGGTGAGCTATCATTTGAGAGTTCCCTACTTGTCGATTATGCCAGGTAAAGCTTTGTCCCTTAAACTCCAACTCAGCTAGGTTCCCATTCTCCATAAAGTCAGTAAGCAGTGTACCTTGTGACCAGTGAAAGTTTGCGCCTCCTTTTTTCTCTGAAGTGGCTAAGATCATGTTAAAATCACCCGAAATTAGCCATGGATCTGATATGTTTTGAGTATAATCAGCTAGTTCCCTGAGAACTCTTGATCTATCTTTCTTCTCCGACACGCCATAAATGCCGGTGAAGAACCATTCTTGATTTTCAGTAATCCTGAGATCGAAAAAATTCTTGCATTTTGCTTCGATTGAAACCAACCATTCTTTCTTCCACCATACAGCCAAACCCCCTGCTGTGCCTTCTGGATCAACATAATCACTTTCATCAAATTCGTTGGATTTCCTAAGAGCTTCAAGTTTGTTTCGACCTATTTTTGTTTCCATCAAGAAGATTAGGTCTGGGTTGTATTTTCTCACCAAGTCGTTGAGGTATCTAGCGGTGGCTTTGTTTGCTAGACCTTGACAATTCCATGTAATGATGGTCATGATACAGAGAAAACGAAAGAGAGATGAGAACAGGGGAGATGATCGAATACTGAGAATGAGAGATGAGAAAAGACTATGAGGGAGATGATCTAATACTGAGAATAAGAGATAAGAAAAACTATGAGATCTACTCAAATCCAAAGGAAAGATTGAGAGAACACTTTAGAGATCTACTCAAACCCTAAGGAGAGGTTGAGAGAACACTTTTTGGATGAGAACAACTCATAACTAAGATTAAAAGCATAAAACATATGGCTCAAAAACCCTGCCACCATCTTCTAGCTTTATTTGATATATCAATTAGATTCTTTTTTATGCTTTCAAAAACCTCTTGATTACGAGCTTTCCATAAAAACCAGCATAAGCATGCAATAAAATTTATTTGTTCTGAGCATCCTTGCTCCTGCAACATTTTAAAAATAGAGATCCACCATTGTTTGAAGGAAACAAATCCATTAGTGCAAGGCATATATCCCAAAGAACTTGAAAATCAAATCATTTTTGCTTTATCACACAAGAATAAGAGATTTCCCAATTTCAGGAGCTGAATTACAAAGAGCACAAATGTTACTTAGAGTATAACCCCTTTTTGCCAAACTGTCATTGGTAGCAACAGAGTTAGTTGCACACCTCCATATAAAGGTTGTAACTTTTGGAGGCACTTCTAACTTTCAAATAGATCTCCACAAGTTTCCAACCCCTTCTCTAGAACTAGAAGGATTCAATCTTGCCTTCTCTTTATCAATAAGAACCTTGTAAAGCCTATAACCAGACTTTACTGTATATCTATCAGTCTTCTCAAAATGCCAAATCATAGAATCACTACTATTAGAACAAGCATTTAAAGGGACTCTCAGGATTGTCTTTCTTTCTTCCTTGTTGAACATTTGAGTTACTAAATCTTCCTTCCAAGTTCCTGCCTGTGGATTAAATTAAATCTCTAACACAAAAAGCTTGACAATTTGCAGGCATATTGGACTGAATTTTGAAGAAAGGAAAATTTTGGACCCAAGCATCACTCCAGATGATCAAACCCAATATTCCATCTAACTCCTTTAACTAATAATTCCCTTCCTTTAACAGGCTCATCCTTAACAAAGAAGGCTAAGACCCTTGATAAGCAGCCAGGATATGAGAATGAGGAAAATAAATTCCTTTTAAAATTTTTGCACATAAAGAAGTAGGTTTTTGAATTCAATTCCACCCCAACATTAAAAATCTCTAAAGTCTCAAAATCTCATACCTCTATTACTTTTATTTTTATGTTAAGACCTCCCACTTAACCCAATTCTTTTTTTTTTTTTAGATTGAAAGTCTTGAGACAGCCAAAACTGAGAAAATTTTATAATGATCCTGATCTTTTGATGATTTGGAAGGCCTAACCAATAATATCAATCCATCTAGGGTTCACCATGTGCTATTAGATTTTAATTTTTATTACTTTAATTAAGTACCCAATTTTTATTGGTTTGACCTTCTAACTCATTAAAAGTCAAGACTAGTCTATAATGTCTACTTAACTATTCAATTTCTTTGATCACATCAAGAGGGATCTTAAAAACAGACATAACAACATATGAAGGAATTGCTTGGATTACAACTTTTATAAGAGTCTCCCTGCTAGCTCGAGACAAAAATTTTCTTTTCCATATTTGAAGCTTCTGAACAGCTCTTTGGATTAAAATTTGACACATTTGTTTCTCTGTCTTTCCTCAATGAAAAGGAATTCCCAAGTATTTAGCAAAAGCATTAGATTTTGAATTCCTAATAAACCCAAGATCCCTTACTTAATATGATTAGGCGTATTAGAGCTGAATAAAATTTTAGATTTTGAGAGATTAATTTTTTGACTTGAAGCCACAGAGAAATTTTGAATCAACTCCTTCAACTTGCTAATGTCGGACAAAATTTTTTAATTTTATAGCCCAACAAATCTCCTTGTTGAAAATCTTGGCTAATCATCCTTGAAAACATATTTATAGCTAGCAGGAAGAGATAAGGAGAAAAAGGATCTCTTTAACGAAGTCCTCTTTGAGGGAAAAAAAAAAAAAAAAAAAATTTTTTGAAGATGATCCATTAATCAAAATTGAATATTGAATTGTTATGACATTAAACATTACTATGTCAGTCCAATGGTTATGAAAACACATTAACTAGAGAACTCTCCTAGAAAACACGCAATTCACTTTGTCGTAGGCCTTAGAAATATCAATTTTCACTGCCATAAAACTTTTCTGCCCCCTCTTCATTTCCAAATAACCCATGTATAGCCTCACGAGAGATTATAATATTTTCTTGAATATGTCTCTCTGGAACAGAAGCAATTGATGAGGAGAAATTCACTCATCTATATAACCCCTTAATCTATTTGCTATAGTTTTTAAGACTACCTTACAAATAAAATTTTCATAACTGATTAGTCTAAATTCATTGAAGGACTTAAGGCCTTGGGCACCAAAACGATGTGCGTTTTATTAATCTCAGTTGGAAAGGAAGCACTATCATAAAATTCATTAACCAACTTCTTCACATCACTCTTAATCAAAGGCCAATTCTCTTAATAAAATACCCCTGGGAAGCTGGTGATTTAAATTTTCACTATTTAAAAATTCATATATCAATTCGCCACAATTTTCAAAGTAGGATAGATTGACAAAAATAACTAAAATTCATGGTATAATTATGTAATAATCCATTAATTTATAGTGAGCGAAAGAGAAAAGAAAGAGTTATGTCTTTAACTTTAAGTCAATTATCAATTAAATTAGCGAGCCATCTCAAGTACTATCTTTTTCCTTCTTTTTTTTTTTGAGAGCCATCTTAATAAACATATAATATAAATAAAAGTAAAAGCGAATACAATAAAACTTTCACTTAAATCATGAAATTATTTGTTGTTATTCTTTAAATATGTTGACAAAACTATTTTAATTTACAATTTGACAATCCGTTCAACAATCTGTATGCTCCATCCTATGATGTTGATTAGCTATAAATTGATTTTTTAGTCTTTTAACTGAGTTCAAATGCATAAATATCAAAAAAAGTTTCAAAATACGGAGAAATATAAAATGTATAAATTATAATCACCAAAATCCTATAAAAGGGCATTAATTAACAACTCCATACCATAAAGGAAAATTCAAAAAAAAAAAAAGAAAAATCAGATTTATATTTATTAAATGATTTGTGGTTTTTACTGCAATTTATGTCGTGGCTTATGAACATTGTAAATATGCGTGCAAGAAGGAGCCATAATGATGTTGCCTGTTCTGATGAAATCTAATTGTTGCCTTCATTAGCTACCTCTGTAATCTACCCCAGTGGAGATCAAAGAGTGTAATCTGGCCTGCTGTTTGACTTCCCCCAAAACATTTGAGGTCAATTTGTAATTTGACTGTAATTATTTGTTCTCTATGATAACATTTTTTTTGCCGTGTGAGGAATTCATTATGCATGTTTAAAAAACATAAATTTTTAATAAATCTACCACAAATCATTTAATAAATATAAATTGTTTTAAATTTTTTCATATTAGATGTACATGTCATGTTTTAAATTTATATGTTTAAGACGGTTTAAGATCTTTGGATATGCTTCTATCTCCTATTAAAAAAGCATTTAACTAGTATTAAACTTCCAGTGCAAAAAGTGATTAAATTTAAAAGGTAAAAAGATAAATAATTTTGGAACAAAAAGTAAGAGAATTACGTAGTCTTTGATTCTTCTAAACCCCAAGAGAGTAGATAGCCAACTTAACTTTTGGTAAGAAAATTAAGTTTAAACCCTTTAATTTTTGTTATTTTATTCTTCTAATTTAACTTATTAATTCAAACTCTTTAATTTTTTTTTTTAATTTCAATCCAACGGTAAACCAATATAACATTTTTGCTTTAATTTTATGCTTAAGTCAAACTCTTTGATTTTTTTTAATTTCTAAGTGATTTTTTAAAATTTTATTTCAGCTTCAAAGCAATTTATTTACCCTTTAAAGTTTTAAACATTGTAATATGAATATTACTATTTTTATTTAAAACTAAATTACTTATTTTTATAAAATAAAGATATTATTTAAAAAATTAAACTGGCCGAACTGTGAATTGAAACTTGAATTGGCCAGTTTGGGATCAGCCCATAATCAAGGGTTGGGCTGATTGCAGTTCGATTCCATCTACGGTGGAATCGTACACTGCCGATTCATGAACCGAAACCGTGGCCAGCCTAAGTAGTAATAATAGGCTAATATATGAGCAAGATGTCCTTACTACTTAATTAAATTATTGTGTTACAAAATTTGTGAGAGCAAAAGCAAAAGTAAAACCAATTGATTACTTCCTTTTTTGTCATCAAATAAATGGTAATTTTCACTTATGATACCCAACCTTTAGTGAAGGTTCCATTACGGTATCTTAATTTTTTTGGTCACTTTTTCTTAATTACCAATAAAGTGTCTGGACTCAATTTTCAGTTAGAGCTGAGTACATGGCACGCTACGTGACATCTGACATGACAAGTGATGTTGATGTGTTAGGCATGCAAAATGTCATGTTATAATATAAAGTGTAACACGTGGCACCATGTCATACGTGAGGAGAAAAACGAGACACGTGCCACTGACGTGGTACGACGTGTCTCATTTCTATGATGTGGCATTTTGTATGCTTGACACATCAGCGTAATAGAATCTTCACTAAAGGTGAGATACCGTAATGAGATATGTGCTAAAGGTTCGGTACTATTGAGTGAAATTTTCTAATTTTTTGTAGTTATACTTATTTGTACAATTGGATTTTTTTTTTTTGATAAATTTTGAACTTAATAGTTTTTAAGTTAAAATTTGTGTTTTTGATTTTTATCCCGATTTTTAAATCAACTGAACTTTTCGTGATTTAAATTAATACTCATTTTAATAAAACTTATATATTGAAATTTGTATACTAGTTAAAATTTAGCTTGGTAACTAGCAAGCTGACTTGAATAGCAATTTAATACACTAATATTTTAATATGAAATAGATAGTATATATTTTTTGATTTATAATAATTATAAAATATTTATTTAAGTTTATTTGTTAGAATAAAATTATAATTATAATTAAATATTTTATAAATTATAAAATAAAATATTTAATTTTTTAATTTTTTGATAAATCATTTTAATTTATAATTTATAATTTGCAAGTCAATTTAAATTTGATTAATCTCGCGAGGAAAATTAAATTCCACTCGAGTTTGTATTAATAGTAAATAGCTAAGTACAAGTTGGTCAAAATTAAATTTCACTCGACTCTATTACACCCTTGGTGTTTATGTATATACAATGTCCAAAATTATCTATAGGTTGATACTTTGGAAACCAAGGCTATAAAGTTGTGTGCTATTCTTCAATGTGCTCTAGTTAGTTCATTGGACACTTGTTGTCACGCCACTGCTACTGCCACCATTGCTGGGCCATTGCCAAAGAAAAAAAGCACAAATTTTAACTTAAAAGAAAAAACAAAATTCAATTGCACAAATAAGTATCAACTACAAAAAAAAATCAGAAATTTTCTCTTAAGAGTACCCAATTTTTAGTGAAGGTCCCATTATAGTATCTCACCTTTAGTGAAAGTCTCATTACGCTGATATGCCAAACATGTAAATGTCACGTCATAGAAATGTGACACGTGGCACCAAGTCAACACAACGTGTCCTAATTTTGTGTCCTCACATATGACGTGGCACTGATGTGGCGCCACTTGCCACTCTTCTATGACATGTTATTTTGTATGGCTAACATATAAGCATCGTTTGCCATGTTAGATGCCACATGACGTACCACGTATTCAACTCTGATAAAAAATTGGGTCTAGATACTTTATTGGTAATTAAGAAAAAAGCTATACTGTTTTAAGTGATAAAAAAAGGTGAGATACCGTAATGATACCTTTGGTAAAAGTTGAGTATTATGAATGAAAGTTACCCTCAAATAAAGAAAGGTAAAAATTCCCCATGGAAACAGAGACTGCAACATGTCCTTACTGTATAACCAAGCATGAAACTGCAAATTGGCCAATGTATCACGGACAAGAACCTTCTTCATACCAGGCCTTGGGAACAAGGAATTCTCTTGGAGCAGCAGAGCCATTATCACCTAAATGTAAACAAAAATCATATCCTTGTAGTATTAGGAACACATACAAATCTAGAAATCCTTTTCTTTCAAGGATTAATCAGTTCACTAAAGGGTTCATAGTCCCATACACTCTAAGCTTATGCATGAAATTTTTTTATATACATATATACATACATACATAGTTCTTATATATATATATATATATATATATATAATACTTGGCCATTTGTAGCAATTGTAAACAATAATAGAAATCATGCTAAGAGGAATTTATATAATGTTAAACTGCTACATTGGCTTGCTAATACGTTTATGCAAACTAAAAAATGTTTCAAATATTAACAAGTATATGTCTAAAGCTCTCTAACCTACCCCAATCCATTCTTCTCACTCTATTTAACTCTCATATCATAACCTTTGAGGTACTTCAGCGGCTTCGAGTGAGCTTTAGATAAGTATTATGAACGGTAACTTGCCTAGCTAATTGGCATTCCATTTGAAATCAGTTCCACATAAATGCATGTCCCAAACTATTATTCCTGTACCACTGGATGCAACAAGATGGGTAAAACTGAAAATCTGAAGCTTATATAGGACTAACTGAACCATTACTCAATAATTACTTCTTTAGACCACTCTGAACAAAAGCTCTTGTGAGCAAGAACTTGTCCACATTCAACTCAACAGCAATCAAGAATACCACCATTCATTATCCTTATTTGTTATCAACTAACTACTTTATAAGTATATTCTCATTCCTTATAGAGGCTACTCTATTTTTATGAGCAAACAACATGACCTAAAAAACACACTTCGTATGCTAGTGCACATAACTGCATAGTTCAAGTACAATTACTTTCCTTGCTATTGAATAAATTTCGTCACTTGAATAAATTTATTGGGAATGCATTTTGCAATGGAGGAAATTTATAGTCACTTTTAGGAACGATTCTAATGAAACATCCCAAAAAGAAAAAATCGATGGAATGCGTCTACATCCAAACAAGTTTGTTATGATGACCTGGGTCAGAAAAAAAAAAAATAATGTACATATGGTTCATGATTCTTGTGGATGCCTCCTGCTTTAAATTGACATAGTTATTCGATGATAATTGTACATGCCTCATGTAGTTGCTCAATCATAAATATTCTAAAGGGAACACAAACCATTGTGTCCTAGAGTACCAAATTTAATTGCTTGAAATCAGTCACATCGTCAAATAACAATTAACTCTTGCTTATGATAGGAATAAGCACATAGTGCTTTAAGGAATACTGATAATGTATATATGATAATAATGTGAAGGAGAGAATATTATTGCTCTAATAATATATACGCCTTAGCTAGAAGACATATGCACCTGAATAATAAAAGTGAAAAGAAGAGAGGATTTATATGTACCTGAATAACACAAAGAGATGGACTATGGATTCATGCCATTTAACTAAAGAGAGAGATTTTAAGTCAAGATTATATCGCATTGATGAGAACTCTTCTTCTTCTTTTTCTTCATTGATTCAACTTGATCTTGCAGCTTCTTGAAAATATTGGATGAATACCGCACTTCAATACTTCACCATAGAAGCAAAATGTGGCCTTGCGTATACGGCCAATATCATTTAGTAAGCTTCCATACCAGAGTAACAAGCTATCTAATCGAGAGTTTAGATAAAAACTGCTATAATCATAATCTGTTTTGTGGATATGTCCAGACAATTCTGTTAAGATGACAGAACATTTTACAGCACCATCATTGGGTGCAATGACAGCACATAGAGAATAACCAATTAACCGAAAAATGGGGGACAGTGTGATCGACAAAGATGATCCACTGTCATTAATATGTTGAGAATACACAAGCAAGGAGCCAACAGAACCAAAATGTCACTAGCAGACAAAGAATGAACAGCACCAGCTGTTATCAATGATCTCATTTGATCCAACGATAAACCTTGTTTTACTGTTCTGTATATTTTTGTAATTTTCTATTGATCCCAAATTAGGGTAATTACTTGTAATCAATATAAAAGGCAATATATTCATCTCAGCCGTAATTTTAAGCTGAGCTTTCACCATATTATTGTTACCACCATTGCTTCTCTGCTCTTTCTTTTCTTGGTATCAGAGCTCTCAAAATGGCTAGTCCCACAAAAGAATCAAACACCTCAGGTGACGATCGATCCAAAGAAGATGAATCAATTACAAAAACCATCAAATCAACAAGCAGCTCTAACAACAACGGTGGCAGCAAAGCTTTCTCTACTGCAGGTAATCCTCTTGGATCCTATTGCTCAGTGAAGCTCAGTCATGACAATTTTCTTTTATGGAAAAATATGGTTCTACCTGTTATAAGAGGAAACAAAATGGAAGGGTTCATTACTGGCTCAAAGCCATGCCCTCCTGAGTTTACTGAAGCAGCAGTAAACAATGCATCTAATACTGAAACTGAGCTAGTTGCTAACCCAGAATATGAAGAATGGGTAGCACAAGACCAGATCCTACTTGGATGGCTTTATAACTCAATAGATCTTGAAGTGGTATTAGAACTTATGGGTTGCAACACCTCAAAACAGCTTTGGGAAGCCATCAAAGACTTATTTGGCATGAAAACAAGATCAAACATTGTCTACTATAAAAGGGAGTTCAATAAACTACAGAAAGGCAGCACGAAAATGACAGACTATTTGAAGACTATGAAACACCTTGCTGATAACTTGGCTCTTACTGGACATCCTGTATCATTTGAAGATCTGGTGTCACAAATTCTCACAGGTCTGGATTCACCGGAATACAATCCATTGATCTGTCAAATCACTGAAAAAGAGAGTATTAGTTGGCTGGAACTGCAATCAAGATTACTTAGCTATGAAAAGAGACTGGAGCAACTCAATGCTGGAATATCATCAATTAATCTTGGGCAACCAGTTGCAAACTTTGTTGGAACCAAGCCAAGTGGAAGTCAGAGCAACTACTACCAAGGATCCAATCAACCACAAACTCGCTCCAAATTCAGCAACAGCAGTAATTACATGGGAAATAGAGCTGCAAACAACAATTACAGAGGAGGCATATCATATCGAGGTAGAGGAGGAAGAGTAAGCTACAACAGCAACAAACCCACCTGCCAAATTTGTGG
Source organism: Mallotus japonicus (assembly GCA_949634005.1). NCBI lineage: Eukaryota > Viridiplantae > Streptophyta > Magnoliopsida > Malpighiales > Euphorbiaceae > Mallotus > Mallotus japonicus. The sequence goes on along the minus strand of CATIWK010655465.1, from coordinate 1,436 downwards.
TAAATATGGTCACTCAGCAGCTTATTGCTTTTATCGACATGATAATAACTATATGGGAGGTTCATCAGATCCATCTTCTAAAGGGAGTCAACAAACCTCAGTCTATGTTGCCAGGCCTGACATGGTGAATGATCCTTCCTGGTATATGGACAGTGGAGCAAGCAATCATGTCACAAATGACTCTGAGAACATTGGGCAGAAAGAAGAATATCATGGTAAGAACTCTTTAGTTGTTGGAAATGGTGAAAAACTAAATATAAATCATGTTGGCCATACAATTATATCTGCTCTCAATAACAAATCTTTGGTGTTGAGAAATATACTCCATGTGCCAAAGATTGAGAAAAATCTGATTAGTGTATCTCAACTCATTGCTTGCAATGACGTTGATGTGCTTTTTAATACTACTGGTTGTGTTGTGAAGGATAAGTTGACAAGGCAGGTCCTACTCCAAGGGAGACTTAAAGATGGTCTTTATCAGCTGGAATCCACCTCACCAATCAAAAACCAACCTCATCTATCAACCTCAACCAAACAAGTTCTGAGTCAAGCTTTCAATTCTAGAAGAGTCAAGTCAGATGTCCAAATTGAGTCTGTCAACTCCAAACAAAGAGTTTGGCATAGCAGATTAGGACATCCTTCAAACAAAGTTCTATCTAGAGTCATGAAAAGTTGTAATCAAAGTTTTTCAATCAATGAAAATTCTAGTTTCTGTGATGCATGTCAATATGGCAAATCTCATCTTCTTCCTTTTACCCTATCCACCTCTCATACCACTGAACCATTGGAAATTATTCACACTGACTTATGGGGACCTTCACCTATAGCTTCCTCATCAGGACACAGATACTATATTCACTTTCTTGATGATTTCAGTAGATATACTTGGATATACCCATTAAAACAGAAATCAGAAGCACTTGTTGCCTTTATTCAGTTCAAAACCTTCATAGAAAACCAAATAAATAAAAAGATCAAGTGTATTCAATCAGATATGGGTGGAGAATACACTGCCTTCACAAATTTTCTTCAACAAAATGGCATACACCATAGACTCTCTTGCCCTTTCACCTCAGCCCAGAATGGTCGAGCTGAGAGAAAACACAGACACATCACTGAGACCGGTCTCACTCTCCTAGCTCAAGCCTCAATGCCACTGAAGTACTGGAATGAAGCATTCCAAACAGCAACTTTCCTCATAAACAGGCTGCCTACACCTGTCTTGAACCACTCAACTCCAATAGAAAAAAATTTTCCATAAATCACCAAATTACACTCATCTAAAAACCTTCGGTTGTGCTTGCTTTCCTTGTCTTAGACCTTACCAAAACCACAAATTCCAATTTCACTCCACAAAGTGTGTGTTCCTAGGATATAGTGAGTCTCACAAAGGATACAAATGTCTGAGTTCAACAGGAAGAATTTATCTTTCCAGA
>CATIWK010654862.1:0-10917 GCA_949634005.1 Mallotus japonicus | reverse complement strand
CTTCAAGAGAGAGGGAAGAAATAAAAAAGAAATTTATGCAATGTTGATAGATTAAGAGAGAGATGATTGTTTGATTTTCGGTGATAGTGAACTAATCGATTGCCTTTTAGGGATAAGCTTATGCCCATGGTATTTAACGATGCTGGTATTAGCGATCGACATGACTTTTTAAAATTGATCAAATTTATTAAAAAAAAGACTAGGAAATTCTAGGCATAACACCAATTTTCCCCCCTGTACTTTTATTTTATTTTGGATTTCACCCCTGCACTTTTATTTGTCCACATTGAGTCCTCACACTATTATTTTGGCATACATTAAGTCCTTAATGGGGACTCAATGTCGACAAATAAAAGTCTCGGGGGGGTGGGGGGGCTATTTTATAATAAATATTTGAAGAATAATATATTTTAATTAATAATTTTATTTGTATTATAAAATATAATTAATTTAAGATAAAATAGAAAATTTTTTATATTTTTATCTTAAATTAATTGTATTTTTTTAAAACAATTAAAATTATAAGGAAAATATGTTAACTTATTTTATTGTTCAAATATTTATTATAAAATAGCTTAACATAAAAAAATTGTTTTTTAAAATTTTTTCTAATTTAAATTTGATTTACTTGGATAAATTTTTTATGTAAGGACTCAATGTGAACCGAAATAAAAATTAAGGGACTCAATGTGAACTGAAATAAAAGTTTAGGGACCCAATATGTACAAATAAAAGTGCAAGAGGTAAATCTCAAAAACAATAAAAATGCAGGGGGCAAAATAGACGTTATGCCTTTTTTTTTCACTATGTCCGCCAGTTAAACTGGCGGACATCTAAAATTTTTTTTTTTTATGGCGGACATCTGAATTTTTTTTTTTTAACTATGTTCGCCAGTTAAACTGGCGGACATATGACAGGTTACATTTTTTTGGCGGAAATAATTTGTCCTCTTGTATTTCCGCCACATTAAGTGGCGGAATAGTAGTCTGACTTTTTTTTATTTTTGAATTAATTTTTTACCCCAAAGTTAGAAATTCTTTGAAAACCACCCTAAAATGGGAAATAATTTTTTTTTTTCACCCCAAACAGGGAAAAAGCCCCAACTTATCAAGGGTCTTGCAGGATAAATGATGTCTACAGCAGCACTTTTACAGATGACAACAAATATTATTGGAAAGAATTGAACACAAGTCAAGTCTGTATCTGCAATTGTGAAGGTGCGTGTTCTTTATTTTGAACTGCAGTAGGATCGAATTCTCCGTTATATATATATATGTAGTGTATTAGCTGAATACTAGTTTGTCAGCAGATAGGAGCAGATGCCAAGAAGATCCAGATAGCAACTTCTCCTGTGTACCGTACTGTATGTACAGCCCTCAGACAAGAGGCTACAATTGCTCGTGTCCTGATGGACATTATAGTAACGATAAGGACGACAGCATATGCTATCCCTATCCTGTTCGGCCGGAAAAATCTCGGTCCAAGACCAAGAGTATACTTATAGGTGCGCAAATTTCTTTGTTAATAAAGTTTGGGAGATTCTTGCCAATATTAATTGTTGGATGCAGATCTTATTTTTATTTTTATTGATTAAATATAAATATAAGGGAGATTTTTGCTTAGGCTGGGTTTATTGCACCCAATGGTAAGATTTAAGACAACACATCAAAATATTAGTAACTTCATTGATTAAAACAAGACATGTATCTTATGTTTTAAATCCTACCATTGGGTGTATATACACCCAGTGTAGGGAGAATCTCCCTAAATATAAAATGTTTGAATTATGAATTATAATGTGCTATATATTCAATATAGATAAAAATCTTTCAATAATTTTTATATTATCTTTTTTCATTAATCATGCATTTTACACTTCTATAAATTAATACACATAACATATTTCACACTTGACTTTTTATTATTATTATTTTTATTATTATTAGACTCATTTGTATAAAATAAATTGTAATTTTGAATTAGATATTTTCATATAATTACTTACTATTCAAAAGTACAATTTTTACAATTGAAAAATAAACTTTTCAAAAAAAAAACAATTGAAAAATAAAAAATGAAAAGTATCAAAATACATATTTTATTATATTTGTATTATAATATATCAAATTTAGTTCAATGTTATAATCTTAGTAATTTTTTTTATTTTTAGAGGCTATATTTTATCTTTTCACCTTTAAATAGTTAATTATCATGCAAATAAAAATTTTTAATAAATTAAATTTTGATTTTTCTCATAAAATTTTAACAATTTTTTTTAAATAATAAAAGTACTATTTATCTAATAACAATCCAATACTACAACATTAATATAGTTAATACTAGAAGTATTATTTTATCTACAAAACAATTATACAACACTATTTTAACATTTTACCTATATAATAATCTAATTTTAAAAACTTAGTCACAATATAATATAACAATTTATTACATATAAATATTTTATTTAAACAAGTATACAAAATTCTTTCAATATTTTTATGTTAATAATTTTTTTCATAATTAATTAGTTTATAAATATTGTTAATTTTATTTTATTTAATTACTTATTAAATTTAATTTAATAAGATTTATAAAATTATATATTTTCTAATCTAATTAAAATAAAAAAATATCTTCAACAAATTATATAACTTAATTAAAATAGAAAAAGTACTTTTAATTAAATTAGAATTATATTTAATTTTTATTAGGCCATTAAACTTATATGATTGAGGCAAAAAATCTATTTTTTACCTTTTTACCCAAAAAATACATGACTTTCATTTTTGAATCAAATAGGCACAAAATTTAGCAAGTGAAATATACATGCCAAAAAAGAAAAGAGTAAGCATCAATCGGTTCAATTTTTTGAACTAAATTGCTAAAACCAAATTACCAAAATTCTTTAATATAGTATAAAATACATCAATTTATAAAAATTTATATATGAATAATAAAATTATAAATAAAAATATTTTTTAATTATATCATTAATGAATACAATTTAAACTCTATTGAATGAATAAATAAAAAATTAGAATTATTTAAAAATAAAATTATTATACCAATTAACTAAGCTAAAATCAAATATTTTAATTCAGTTTGGTAAGTACACATATATGGTTCGGTTTGATTTTATATTAAAAAAAAAAGCAAATAGAGCTATTAAAATATAAAAATTACCAAAAATACTGAAATATACCGAATTATCAATTTTTAATATAAAATCGAGTCAAATAGAGGTAGTAGATTCGATTAGGTTAAACATTTTAATAGTTTTTATCGATTTGGCAAATCAAACCAACCAAAGTTCACTCTCTAACTTTGGATATGCAATTGACTTGGCTATTTGGTTAAAAAAAAATTGTATATTTTTTTGCCGAAAAGGTCAAAAGAAGTTTTTTTTTTCCCCCAACCATATAAGTTCAACGGCTAATATAAGCTTTTGTCCATATATTCTATGACAAAAACTTTACTACTGGATATTAAAACTTTACCTTTTCCTTATTTAAATTCATTCATGGAATATGAATTCTCATACTAAATTTAGGTAAAGAACATATGAAAGTTCAAAATTTCAGTCCTAGCAAAAGAACAGATTCCAAAAGAAAATTATCACTTGTGATTTTTTTGCGTAATGTGCTAGATAAAAATATAAATTATTATGTCAATAATGTATTTAAAATAAATATTCTATGTATAGTTTTAATTATATTAAAATTTAAAATTATGTGAAAAGAAAATTTTCTTAATAAAAGAAATAAAATTATCGATTTTTTCTTAATTATTTTTTTGCTTTTGTGATAGTATATTATGATAATAAAAAAAAATATTGGTTTGATAAAAGTTATCTATGCACAAGCATAATAAAAAAATATAAAATTTTGACTAAAAAATATACATTTTTTCCTCCTTGGACAAAAGTTTTTTTTTTGCCACTCTACCTTTACTTTCTAATTTCATGTGAATTAATTTTTTTTTGACCTAAATGAAATGATTAGTTTGCTAGTATTTTGAGTGGAGTGGGGAGTGATCCCTAGACACCAAAGAAGCATCCCCAACATGAATACCATTGCACTACAAACGTACAGGCATATGAATTCAAATTTTTTCATTGTTAATAATTCAAAATATATATTAATTACATGTTGAAATTTGGTCTTGTATTTACGTGTATGGTTGGATGTCAAGTGTTTTCAATAAAAATAAGACATGTCTCTTTATATCAAATATCCAACCATTGAATGTGTATTTCATCCGGTGTAAACAAGAATTTCCTACATTGTTATTGGTTAAATCTTCTAGTAGTATTTCACCCAGGACACAACTATTAAGGTTGTGGATCCGGTGTTGGATTCAGGGCCAGCCTTATTCAAAATGAGGCCCAAGGCCAAGATTTTTTTTTTTTTGGAAATAGGCCCTAGGCCGAGATAAAATGATAAATTTGTAATTTTTGTTTCTAAAAGATTATTTTTATATATTGTAAAGTACAAGTTACATAATGAAGAATTAAATAAAAATCACACTAAGAAAAAGTAAAATAGTTCAAAAAAATAATTACAAGAATCAAAATGAAAAATCTTGAGATGGTAGTATCCTATCACATCGAGACTTGAAATCCTATCACATCCTATCACACTCAAAATTATCAATAAAAATTCAATAACCAGTTAAAGGTCTAAATTTATATACTTCTAAATTCATTAACACCTTAAAGTATTATTAACATGATTGAAGGTAATAAATCCCAAATTAAATAAAAATAAAAATAAAAAATACCCAAATATATTTAACTAATTATATTTAAACAAAAGTGAAGAAAAATACCTTATAAAAAATATGCTTGAAATAACAAAAATTGTTGAAATTGATTTGGAGAGAAGATGATTGCGAATATAAAATCATTTTTTCTCTTTATTTTTTTTTTTTTTGGTTTTTTATGGAGCAGGGATTTTTTTTTAAATTTTGGTAGAAAGATAATAGAAGGGGCCCAAAATTATATATATATATATATATATATATATATATATATATATATAGCCTTTGTTTATTTTGGTAAAAAAATAATAGAAGGGGCCCCAAAATTATATATATATAGCCCAAAATTATAGGGGTCCAAAATTATATATGTATATAGCCTAAAATTTTAGGGGCCCTAGGCACAGGCCTTAGTTGCCTTGGCCTAGGGCCGGGCCTGGTTGGATTCCTGTTATTACTTGTTGGCTTGTGGTCATTATACAAGATGATAAAGAGAAGGCAAGCCACAAAGCTAAAACAAAAATTTTTCAAAAGGAATGGTGGGTTGTTGCTAGAACAACAACTGTCTTCTACAGAAAATCATGTTGAGCGAACAAACATATTCACTTCCAGGGAGCTGGAGAAAGCAACAGACAACTATCACATGAGTCGAATCCTTGGACAAGGAGCGAGGGCGGAGGGAGTAGGGGGGCAAGGGGGAGCCCGGGCCCCCCCAAACTTTCTAAAATTTACTCTATATATAGTATTGAATATTAATGTCGCCCCCCTAAAAAAAATTGAATATATAGTTGTTTGGCCCCCCATAAAATTTATTCTAAAATTTACTCTATATCCCCCCAAACTTTCTAAAATTTACTCTATATATTGTATTGAATATTAATGTGGCCCCCCCAAAAAAATTTGAATATATAATTGTTTGGCCCCCCTAAAATTTACTCTAAAATTTACTCTATATTTAGTTGTTTGGCCCCCCCTTTGCTAAATTTCTGCCTCCGCCCCTGACAAGGAGGTCAAGGAACCGTCTACAAAGGAATGTTGACAGATAGAAGAGTTGTTGCTGTTAAGAAGTCTCAAGTAGTTGATGAAAACAACCTTGCTCAATTTATCAATGAGGTGGTCATTTTGTCATAAATTAACCACATAAATGTGGTTAAATTAATTGGATGTTGTTTGGAGACAGAAGTTCCTATGTTAGTTTATGAGTTCGTTCCTAATGGAATTTTATTCCAGTACATACATAATCCAAATGAAGAGTTCCCACTTACTTGGGATACGTGTCTGAGGATTGCTATAGAAGTTGCAGGTGCTTTAGCCTATTTGCATTCAGCAGCTTCCATACCAATTTATCATCGAGATGTCAAGTATTCAAACATACTTTTGGATGAAAAGTTCAGAGCTAAAGTGGCAGACTTTGGCACTTCGAGATCAATTTCAATTGATCAAACACATGTGACAACTTGAGTACAAGGAACTTTTGGATACTTAGATCTTGAGTACTTCCAATCAAGCCAGTTTACAGAGAAAAGTGATGTTTACAGTTTCGGAGTGGTACTCGTGGAGCTTTTAACTGGTCAAAAACCCATTTCTTCTTTGCGCTCTATTGAAGAGAGAAATTTAGCTAAATATTTTCTAGTGTCAATGGAGGAGAATCGTTTGTTTGAAATTCTTGATGCTCGAGTTCTGAAAGAAGGCAGAAAAGAAGAGGTTATTATAATGGCCAAAGAAGCAAAAAAAATGCTTGAACTTGAATAGGAAAAAGAGACCTACAATGAAGACAGTGGCAATGGAGTTAGAATGTATTAGAGCATCTCAGGGAGCTTCTTTGACCATCAATCAACAAGATCATGATGAGGTTGATTATGCTCTAGATGCCTTCACGACACCATGGGATGCTGCTTCATCTTTAACTGGGTCGCTGAATAGTAGCACCATACGTGCCCATTAGGATGTGCAACCATTGCTACCTTCTAACTAATAGCACCTCATGAACAAAAGCAAAATAAGTGTCTTCCATTCATTGGAAAACATAAATACATAAAAATTTCATAGTGTGTGAACTAACTTGTTAGACTACATAATCATGTTGATGCATTCATCATTAATAAACCTTTTTCTACCCTTTGTGTGCTTCAGTTCTATTAAAAAAATTATTTTATTTCTAAATGAATTTTAAAAGGATTTTATTTGCAATTGAATTCATATTACTGAAGTGTGTTTGTTTTAAATGAATATTTTATGAAATAAATTCATTAGAAAATTCTAAGAATTTGGTTTAGTAATAAGCATTTTCACAAAATTAAAAAATTAAAATTGGAAATGAATTCCACAATTTTTTTTTAAACTATCGGTATCCAAAATTTGCTATACTCTGACTAATCTATTCCGGTTTCACCTGGGCAGGATCATAAGGTAGTAAATATCTCCCAACAACTAATTTCACATGACTACATAAATTAGATCTTAAACCCGAAACCTAACTTAACCGAGAATAACTCTCTTGTAAAATTTATTTATACCAAACACTTGAAATTATGAAAGTTGATTAGGTGGGAAAGATGCCATCAATTAGCGAGGCTATGCACCTATGTAAATGTTGCTTTCAAGCCAACGATTAGTGAGGCTTTCAAGTAGCAAATGCATAACTTCTTCATCTAATGCGAAGAAAGTTCTCAACTTCCATCCATCTCATTAAAAACCATAAGGCATGGAATTTAGAAGTTAAAAATTACATGAAAGATATGAACAAGGAAAAGAAATAAAAGCTAAGGCGGAGAAGTAATCTGCAACATAGGATTTTTACATCTATCATATAGTTAATTCTACCACCTATATAGCGTGTATCTCTATCACATTATCTTCTTCATCATTTGCAGTACTCCATAATTTATCAACTGGGGGCATAAGGTCTGACTCATTCGCAACTTTGATTCTTTTTTTTAATCTCAACTAGTTCAGTTTGAACAGTAGGGAATTTTGATATTAGCTCAGATTTCTCCCTCTCCCACGCAATTCTATCATCATTTCATTTCTGTTCGATTTCATTCACTTTTCCTTGTAGTTGAATACATTCGAAGTGAATGAGGTTTAACTCATCAACATGTCTATCGCCAGTTAGATCTGGAGCAAACACCTCTTCATAGTCAATCCCTTGTCTTTGCTTGTACCCTTTTGCAATAAGTCTCGCCTTATATCTCTCTACTTCGCCTTTGGCATTCTTTTTTACTTTGTAAACCCATTTGACTCCAATGGGTTGATGACCACTTGGAAGAGAAACAAGTTCCCAAGTGTCATTCTTCTTGATTGAATGGATCTCCTCGTTCATAGCTTTAATCCACTTCTCATCTTTACTAGCTTCCTCAAAACTCAAAGGTTTAGCATCATTAAGAAAGCATAACAAGTTTGTATCATCAAGCCGCTCAGTTTCATTATAGATGTCATCAAGACTCCTGTACTTCCTTGGCTCAATACTTGAACTTGATGAAGGTGAAATTATCGATGATGATCCTGGGGATGCTACATGTGGTGAGGCTGGTGGAGTAGCTTCAACTTCTTGAACAATTGGTTCTTCACTATCAAAATAGGGCAAAAAATCATATGAGCTTTCCTTTTGTGAACTCCAGTCCCATGCTTTTTCTTTATCAAACTCTACATCTCTGCTAGTCATAATCTTTCCATTGCTTGGATTGTACAACTTATAGCCTTTTGAGTTCTCATCATAATTTATGAAAACAAACATCTCACTTATATCATCTAGTTTGGATCTTTCTTACTCTGGAACATGCATATAAGCAACGGATCCAAAAACTTGTAAATTTGATACACTCGGTTTCTACTTACTCCATTCTTCTTGAGGAGTAATATTCTTCAAACTCTTGGTTGGACATCTATTAGAAAGATATACTGCACAAGCAACTGCTTCAGCCCAAAATTCCTCTGGCATATTTTTATTTTTCAACATTGACCTGGCCATGTTCAAGATAGTACGGTTCTTCCTTTCAGCAACTCTATTTTGTTGAGGTGATCCTAGAACTGTTAGAAAATGACAAATTCCGTGCAATTCATAAAAAGTCTGAAACTCATTAGATGTGAACTCTCCTCCTCTGTCAGTCTTTAGGGATTTAATTTTATGCTCACTCTCTTTTTCAACAGCTGCTTTAAATCTTTTAAAAGCATTAAAAGCTTCAGATTTATTTTTCAAGAAGTAAACCCAAGTCTTTTTGCTGTAGTCATCAATAAATAGCACAAAATAAGAACTTCTGCCCAATGATTGAGGTTTGATAGGACCACACACATCTGCATGAATAAGTTGGAGTGGCTTAGTGGCTATTGAGATTGACTGCTTCAGAAAACTCTTTCTTGAATGCTTCTCAAGTAAACATGCTTCACACAGTTGATCAGGATGATTAATTATTATAATTCCCTTCACCATTTTCTTTTCTCCTAAAGCTTTTAGACTTTCAAAATTTAGGTGACCAAATCTCATATGCCAAATCTATGATGAATCTTCCATACAAGTCTTTAAACAAACAGATTCAGTTGTCCATAAATCCAATTTGAACATTCGGTTATTTGTCATAGTAACCTCCAATGGTATGATCCATTCAATATCACTTAAAAAGATAAACCATTCAGCAGTACGCAACATAACTGGCCTAATTATTAACCAATAATAGTTTAAGATGATTACATAAGATAACAAGAGAGATATTAACTGCAGACATATATCATAATATTGTCCATATTACCAAAATACCGAAAATACTCTCTCCCTCTTACACAATACAGTTGGTACTAAACCAAACTTATTCATGTACTTCCAAAGGTCGGACCCTAGTTCCTAACATGCACTTCCACTAAATTTCCAGCACCCATTTTGAAGTCTTGACTTTACCTCCACATTCAGGTCATTAGTAGCTACTCTGTAAAAATTATGTTACGAGAGTGGTGAGTACTTCCGAGGAAATACTCAGTGAGTGAACTACAAAGGAAAGTAACAAATGGTATAGGAAAATGAGCATGAAACAGATCATGGTTACTTATATATACTCACAGTTCACTGGGGGTCCAAATTGTCGTCGATCGATGATTCTTTTTAAATAAATCTTGTATTATATTTCTTTATGTATTTAACTATTTTAATATATTTTCCATTCATAATAAATTCTCATTTTCAAGAACAAGCAATATCAAGTTACTCAAAAATCATTTGTAGCAAGTCATTTATATAAGATAATTCACCACGTTATAATCTCAAAATCTCAAGTGATCTCAATAACATTAATCATAATAAAATAACTTACTACAATATAATCTCATAGTTCCATGAAATAATTTATCATAAGAGCATTATCAGAGTAAACTATGCTCATGTAATAATGACATCAGATATAGTGTGGACCAGCACTACACCGAAAGCAATATAATAAGTCAGTATGCATATGACGACTTAAGTGTGATCAACACTTAAGCCAGTAATTATATATATCTCTGTTAAACACTAAACACTCAAATAATCTTAATTCAACTCTCTTAAACACTCAAGAACATAAAAGTATTTCTGTAACTACAAGAAAATACATCTTTTGTGACGATTTCATATTTGACGAAAACTTTTTTGTCATAAAATAATAGTTTTAATTGACGAAAGTTGTTGACTGTCATGTTAAGTTGTGAATATGTGACAAAAATAACGTTTGTCACATTTAGTGGTGTTGTTTGTCACAAAAAAATTATTATAATGACGAAGAAAATAAATTCGTCATTGTACGTTGTGGCGGGAAAAGAATTGAGAACAATTTTGGTGGAAAAATTTATAATGACGAAATGTAGTAAATTGATGACGATTTTACTCGTCATCATTAAAATTATTTAATGATGAATTCATATTTTGTCATTACAAGTTTATGTCTTTAAGCAATGAAATTTTTTCGTCACCAATTGGCAATAAATGTGACGATAAACGACAATCGTCATTAATATTAGACAATTGAAATCACAACTGGTTTTTTGACGAAATTATTGTTGTCATTAAAAGAGTTATCTAATAATGACGATAAGACAAATTGTCACATAATTGAAAATAAAATTATAATGACGACATACACATATTTTGTGATAAATTGAATTTTGTCACAAATTTTTAATTCATTGTATTCA
>CATIWK010654783.1:0-10062 GCA_949634005.1 Mallotus japonicus | reverse complement strand
AGCTTGTTGGAATCTTCATAGTCCAGTATCTGATGCATGTTATGGTGCAAGTCTCATAGAAGGAAATGTCAAGGATCGCCTTATATACAAATAGGAAATCTACTATCATGAAATTGATTGCAAAGTCTTAGTATTGCTCATTGGTCCTCAACTAGATTATTAGGGTCACAGATCCCTGTACTACGATTGGAAAACCACCCAAACCTAACAGCAGCGAATAGACCAATTTCAAGTTAGCCCTTGAGCTACCAAGGGCTCTTTACTTATCCATAGTCATTAGGTTGACTGCACTGCTATTGTTAATGAGTGTTTCGAATTAGAATTTTTTATCCTCTCCTCAATAACCAATGCATCCTCCTTAGGATAAGGTATCCAGTCTTCATCACTTTTAGAGAATGTCACTGGCCCATAAGTATTATATTCTATTGAGGATGTTGTTGTGTATACTGCCCAGTTCCTTTTTCTCTTTTTTACTAGTCGGTCTCTGGAAGACTCTCTATTGAGGATCATGTTGATGAGCATAGTTGGGGCTCTTCTAGTTGTGTGGTATTTTTTACATCCCCTTCTTTCTTAGGGGTTTGATCTATTTAGTCTCCCAGTTGTTGGTTAATGCACTTTTCAAACTTCCTTATTAGGTGAGACGCTCAATCTCCTCTCTTAGTTACCAGCACTCCTCCATGTCATGATCGACGTTCGTGTGAAAATCATAATATTTTTGTTGGTCTCTCTTGTTTCCATTTTGTTCGTCCATCTTGTGTGGCCATCAAATCCGCTCCCTACACCTTCTTACCCATATTAATATTTATGTTCTTAATGAGTTGAGAGGCATGAAGCGCCAGCTGTTGGTGACATCTCTATAGTTACAACATCAATTTTTAAAATGCCTATTTAGCCTCTAGTCTCTTCTGATCTCCGCTTGGGCTTGTGATTCTACTACCTCATTTCCATGGTTCTCTAATTTGGTCCATTGTGCCTCTTGCACTCTCTTTGATTTATGGATTCTTTTGTCAAAGATCTCTCCATCTGCCAACTATACTTCTTTTATGCAAATGTGGTGATGCGCTCTCACCATCAGCTTTGTGAAGTTAGTTGGCGATGGTAAGTTGATGTCATTGTACAGGAGTTTGGTGGTGGTCCCAAGACTTGAAAGCTTTGATGGCTAGTGTATGGTTTAGATCTTCAATTTGCACTGCCTCTCTATTAAAGCGTTTAGCATAATCTTTTTAATATAACTTTTGTAAGTCTACAAAATCTTTCCTGATTGGTATACTAGTGATGAACTGGGCATTAAAAAGTTTGGTCATCTTCGTGAATGAACTAATGAAGCCATGCATCAGTCCTTGGTACCATTTATGGGCGAATCCTTTAAGCATGGTTAGAAATACTTTGCACAAGACTGAATCTCGGGTGGTCTATAAGAGTATTGTTGTGTGGAAGTTTTGAATATGATTGAGTAGTTTGGTCGTCCCATTAAAGGATTCCAAGGGGCATCTTAAATTTTGGAGGGAAAGTCTCGTGGATCAGATGATTAGCGAGTGGACAAACGTCTTACAAGCTGAAGTCAGTCTCATGAGCTTCCGAAGCCAGATTTGGTATAGCCTCCCTGATTTTCTTATCCAAGTGAGCTCTTTCTATATATCTGTTTACTTGAGTGCATTTTACCTAGGAGCTGACCTCTTTTTCTTCATTTCTGCTTTTGGATTTTCTTTTCTCGTCCCCCTTATCAACTGGCCCTTTTGCTTTTTTGTTTGGTCACTGGGGTGGTGGGTCATTAATAACCTTCTCTAATTCTCTATCACTGGATCCACTCTCATCTTCTTCCTTTGAAGGCCTCCTTTGGTATGTATTTACTTCCTTGCTCTTCCTCTGGTCTTTGGGCATGTCTTCCATCATGGAGTTGAGCTTTGCAACGTCAAGAGAATAATGGTAGGATTAAACATTTTTTGTATCGATTTTTGCTGATTTTGTGGGACTATTTCGTCTAAAAGGGTAATAAGGTTCGATGGAGTTGCTTTATCTATGTTTCGTATGATTAAGGTGGTGGATATGGATGTTATGGTGTCTGGATCTCCACCTCCTTCATTATCTACACCTTCTGCCATGCCGAGCTCACCACACCACCGATTTGTCCTTAAACATTATTATTATTATAATAATCCCCTTTCCAATGCATCTCTGTATATGGGAGAATCGATTTGTTTTATTTTCAGACTCTTAGTCTAAGAATCCGAAACATCCATATTCTCCATCCCAAAGTTGTTTGTATTGTTTAAAGAAATTACACCTTCAAGAGGAGGGTAGCCATACACTAGAGTTCCATTTTTAATCTTATTTATCAATTATATATTTACATTTTAATATAAATATTTATCAAATAATCCAGTATTTTAATTAAAAGAGGCGTAGACCCTACACCATTTCTCTATTACTTACAAAGAGGCAATCCTATTATTCTAAGTTTATTATACCATTTCTCTGTTACTTTCTATCGGAGGCAATCATGTTATTCTTGACTTATACTCTATGTAGAGATAATCTAGTTATTTAAAAACTAGATGAAATACCATAATAAAATTGTTTTAAACCCTGAAAATGCATTAAAATGATAGCAAGTCTTGAAGAACTAGCTTCCATGTAGTTTTACTCTTACATGGGAAGGAAAGAGAGGAAATATGAAATGAGCATAAAGAGTCAAGACATATACACGGCCATATTAGAAAACACTAGATCCAAGCAAATCAAAGCCATTCTAGCAAATAGAAACTTGCTTGGAGAATTATTAATGAGTAGAAGAATATCCATTTAAGGCTCAAAAAAAAAAAAAAAAAAAAAAAAGAATATCCATTTGACTAGAATTTCACACATAAATCCTGAAGATCAAAAGAATAAACTAGCACATTGTTTGATTAGTAGCTTCAGAAACCAAAACATCCAATGAATTCAAAGAAATTTTTTTTTTTTTTCTGAAATATGAATTCAAAGAATTTTAGATTCCACTTTCCTGTCTAATTTCTAAATCAAATGTCACCTAGAACAGAAACCAATTACTTTTGTCAAGCAATTGAAAAAAAAAATATCATGACAACTTCAAACAACTAGCATTCAAAAAAAAAAAACTTCAAACAACTCATACCGACGGCACATCAAAACTGCATTGAATTGCAGATTAGAAACATAAATAGCTGATACAATACAAAAATGAAAGGATTAGTCCCTTATGCATTTTGGCTCGCATAAAATCCTTTCCCATCTTTCAGACTTCTGGCAATATACCTATACGATATGCAAGATGGATGAACTTTTCTTCTTTTCTGCCAATTTTATCATCCCTCTCCTTGTTCAACTCTACCCCCCAACTATCCCTTCCAAGATGTACACTCGTATCATTGTTAAAACAGTGTTGTTTTCAAATGCATTCCTGAACTATGCCAAAATTTCTTTTTTCATCTTTGAGAATCGCAGTATTGAGGGAATTCACATTGGCAAGGACCTCTTCGTACCTGCAAGGTGAATGAGATGAGACTGCTGCAATACTCAAGACATATTTTCACACAAGTTACAAACTTCAATTAAATCAAATCACTGAACTTGGGACACTAAAATATCCATGGCAAGTCAGACAAACTGAAACCATACACCACAAGCTAAAAATTGTGGAAATGTTTCCAAATACAACCCTAATTTATTTTCTATAATTTTCAATTCATTTCTATAACCAGTAATTATGATTATTGTTAAAAACAATCCAGTACCACAAAATGAAAGCTACAACAAAGGGAGGCACTGGGCTTAAAAAAAACTATGAAAAAACTAATGTAAAAAGTTATTTTGACCCAAATAAGCATGAGTAAATTTTTAATTCAATTTCATAAATCACTTGATCTGACATCAATTTTTTAAACTATATCATCCATTTCAATGCAACAATCGTGCTGTATTACTTATTGCTGTAGGTGTTTATGATCCTGTTGTTATTATATAGGCATCACTTGCAAATACATAAATTTCCATTTGCACAAAAGTTGAAAGAATTTTGCGCGAAACTTAAAAAATCTTCAGAGGCATATTGTCATTTGGATGATTTAGTGATAAGTTTGTGCATTCTGTTGTCATTTTAGCTCTCTTATCATTTTAGGTCAATTGTTGGTAGCCTGCATTTAAATCCTGCATATGGAGGACTCCAAAAGCAGAAAGACCCATATAACTTCTTCAAGGGCGTCTTTAAAAAAGAGAAAACCTTCTTCAAGGGTGGGTTGGTGCCACCAACTTGGTGGTGTGTACTTATAGAGATTTGCCTTACCATTTTCAGTCCAAAACAACAAAGTTTAACAGTTACAATGATGCACCAGATAATAATGCACATATATATACATATACACACACATCAAATCTCCTAAAAGTAAATGAAACAAAGATGGAAAAAAACCAAAAGCTTCAAGCTCAAACCTTACGGAAAGTAAGCGATACACGTCTCGGACCCCTCATGACCACGTTGCCTTTCACCATGTCAATCTGCAAACAAACAACAAGAAACCTTCATATATAAATACAAGGATTAAAAAAAAAAAAAGCTACAGTACAATCACACAGAGATAAGCAAGCATACAAGAGATAGAAAAAAGCGAAGCAAGCATTATCAAGGCATATTTGCCATTCTACTGAGACATCATACTTTGGTGATGGGACATACAATGATTACTAATGCTTAATGTGATTAAATTGTATCGTAAGTTGGACAGCAGTGGAAATAATGGAGACTCCAGTTATTGTTGGTATATTCATAAAAAAACACATTTTTAAGTTTAAAGCAATTCTTTTTTTAAAACATGCAAAGTGTTTTGCACATTCCAAGGCTAAGAATTTCCAAATGCAATCCTCTTTTCAAGGTAGTTCCTATGCTTTGAAAACCAGACCGAACCAACCAGTCTGACAACTCTGACCTGCTAAAGCGAGAACTGATCCCGCAGCCTCATCCAGTTAATCATGTATCGACTGTTTTTAAACCCAGTCATAACATGATATGAATTATTTTTATTTTTGTTAGTGTCCCTCCTTTGCTTGTTGGTCTCATGGCCTTCAGAGCTAGCTGTTTTTGGCCCTACCTTTGCGCTTTGTTTTCAACCTAATCTTTTTTTTTTTTTTTGGAAATTATTGTTCTTAATCATATAAAACTCTTAGCATGCAAGTATACAGAAGAGAGGTCACAGGCCTTCTGGTTAATGCTGACCCATAAATATTTTAAATATAAAATGGAAAGATATGCAAGAATGATTTCCCTTTCATTTTTTTCTCCTGCTCTTTAGGCTGTCAATTTGCAGCAAAACACTTTCTCTCTGCATTAACCTTAATCAGTCAAGGAACCTGCTCAACCTCCATTCTAATGTTAAAAACTCTGAAACTAGGGTGTGCACTAACATCAAGCCAAAGAATACAGCACTCATGCAAGTCATGAGAATTTGATATCAATTTATTTTCATAAAAGAAGTAGAAAGAGTAGAGGAGGCAAATTATAGGAATTAGTTCCCAAGCCTATTAATGCAAAGATGGTAATTCAATCTAAAGAAAAGTTAATTTGAGCCTATGGAATTACACAACACAATTTTGATCCCAGAAATTCTGGGGCTTCCTTCATATGAGTGAGTTCCCAAGCCTAGTAGGTTAGCCTACTAATGTGAGGTTGATGCTTGTAGTTCAATTTGACTTTTTCATAAATTTCCTAATGATAAATTCTACCCTTACTCTTTGTACTCTAGAAGATCTTGCCAAACTCTCAGCCAAATTTCAATCAATAAAGTTTTCCATGCAACATTCTGTATATTTAACAACCTTTTTGTCACCATGCAAACGCAATATTTGATGTTCGTAGCTGCCTTTTAGGTTTAATCACTATCCAACTGTAATGAAAATGAACTCTTAAAGGGAAAATAGCACATATGTTACAAATGAAAGGCCATGATTTTGCAACATACTTTATGGTGTGGGATATAATGCTGCCAAGCGTACCGTGCTTCCCCAGATAATAGAAGCATGGACCGAGGAGGAAGGTAGATAGCCCTCCTCATTAAATTTGAGCCGTTGTCAAGGTTTTCAACTATCGTATCATTACTTGATGTCGCCTTAGGATCCCATGAACCATCTGAATATCTCCTGAATTCCATTATGCAAGGCCCTCCTAATGAAAGGCTAAAAATAAATCCCTCAAATGCTGAATGGGTGTCAATGTGTGGGGATAAGCCCACCCCTCGCGGGTACTCATTAACCTGTAACACAATCAATGCTTTTCAGCCTTAAATGCAAAACATAAGCACCCATCATCTTCTGCACACAATAAGTTCTATCTCTACATTTAACTATCCAAGTAAACTCAATTTCACCACAGAAGAAAAGTAGAAAAGTGGTCAAAATAAACAAAAGGCAGGAAAAGATTACTACATACAGTAAGTTGGTCCAAGATTAAATTTGCAGGCTCTCCAAGTTCTGGAAATGAAGACATCTTTTCAAGTACAGGAAAAACATATGACGGAAGTTCTCCCAACTGCTGCTTTGAATCGACATTATTTGTCTATAACAGAAGTTGAGAAAATTAATAAGCTCAAAAGATTCTCACAACAACCAGAGTACTATTAGTCATGCACTATCTCTACCTTGCACTTTATAAAGTGTTGCTTAAATATTTCCTCTTATTGTAGATGGCTGGTTCAATGTGGATGTACACACTGCCAAACCACATAACCACTTTCCTGTCTTGTATTTTTCTCTTTTTGCATTATTATTATAATTTTGTTTGCCTGAGATCAGATTGCTCACTCATTTAACAATGCTTCCACAACCACATATAGTTCTAAGGACCTCCTTAAATTTAACTAGTGTTTTAGGCACATGTAGGTTTTGTGACTAGTTACCTCTTGTACTTATTGCATATTTAAAAGTATAATTGCATAATAAAGCCATTTGTTTAATGCTTATTTTATCTACTACTATTTTATCTTAATCAATTCATTTTTTATTTATTTTGTAAAATTATTATCTATGTTATTTTTCTATATATATTTAATCTATTTTTAATCAGTTTTTAGAAACGTTTTCATGTCATTCTTAATTTTTTCTAATTATCATTTTTAATATTTGGTACATATTATTTATTTATTTTAATAATTTGTTACACTCAACTATGTCATAAAGTTAATTTTTCTATATCCATACTTCTATATATAATAGTTATGCAATTTATACAAACTAAGCAGTCAAGTGTAACAGTCACAAAAAGACACTAGCAAACTTATAACTTTTGCAACTTATAAGAAAACATAATTAGGCCTCAAATTGAGGCATGGGAACCTACATATCAATATCATATTTATTTAATACTTCAAAGCTCTAAAATATCACAGGAAATCAGAATATAGAATTAAGACTTTATGGCAAAATCTCCAATGTAAAAGAAAATGAGATTAGAATTCAAGCAACATCATAGAGTTGCATTACGAGGTAACTGGTAGTAGTATGAAAAATATGAATATGCAAGGTCTTTACTCCTAGGAGCTCCATGAGTATAATATGCCAAAATTAAGATATTTATTTGAATTTGTTTGTACATGACAGCTACAAAAAAAAATTCAAAGTTATGAAGCATGCAGTGTCATTTAGCTACGTGTGTGAGTATCCATAAAACATGGAAGTAGTTGAAAATTTCATGTCAAACTTGTTAGAAAATGGCAGGAATATAATTACTCCATAAAAAAACTCATATCCGTAATGCTGAACCCTTCTTTTAGAGAGATTTTTCCAAGGGCATGCGTCAACAGCCGCAAGCAATTCCTGAGGAAAGCAAAATAATGTTTTAGAGAAGCTCAAGAAAACAGAAAGAGCTAAAAAACTAGTTGATAGGAAAGAAACATGTTCTGCAGATTAGGAAGACTTTAACCTGCTCTTCCTCTGCAGTAACAAAGTCAGGCCACAAGTAGAGACCAGGAATGTTTAATTCTGAAGCCACCAGCGACACAGAAACAGGATCATTCACCTGACACTAAAAATAGAGAATGTGTTTAATGAACAGACAACAATTTAAAAGACCAATGCAGTGATGTATCACAATTAAGTAAAATATCACTAAGCGCATTAGCATAACTATCAATCATAATTATAAATGCTGCTAATAAAGTCAATAACTTCAACAATCATCAAAGCAATTTAGAAACAAAAACATATCAACTAAACAATGGAATAAAATGAAACTATATGTAGGCAATGTATACCTCACAAGTTGGTTGAATAATGGAAAAACGGATGTGCAACGTGCGGCCACCAAGATCAGGACAAGGTTTTCCATTCAAAGATTCAAAAGCATATTGGGCAGACTTAACTTCAAAAAAAGAAACAATAACACGAGTACCACTGTCATCAGCTGCATACACACCTTTCACTTTTCCGAAACTACTAAACACAGATTCAATATTTTCATATGAAATTCCAACAGCTGGTCCACAATTAGCTACATAAAGATTAGGGTTTAACTGCTCATTATCTCCCTTAGGCTTTGTAAATTTTGGTGTAGGCAGACCCATGTTTAGATAACAAAAGCACCCACTACCCAACAAAGTACATCTGCAAAGAAATAGAAAACCCACCTGAAAATGTCTGCTATAAATCTAAAAATTCGGTTAACAGCTACATATACATATATTGGCAATGCAATTCAAGCTCTTTTGGTAAAACAACAATTACCCATGAAAGTGCAGCTCTATGACATGTTCATATACACAGGCAGATTGAATATAGGGAGAATCTTACTCCCCTGACAGTTCCTTTCTTTGACTGCCAAGCAGCTGAAAGAAAGAGGGACTTCCCTTTCTCAGTTTCTCCGCTGCGTAAAATATAATCAATTTACAATAAAATCCCTGAAGTATTGTCAGAAGTACACTTTCGTCCCTGCATTTCAAAAATAAAAACATTTCAGCCATAAATTACTCTTTTTGTTTTTTAGAATAACCATACATTACTCTTAAACAAAATAAATATTTGCCTTTATTTAATGTGTATTGTTTTGTTTCTAATTTTTTGTACTAGGACGAGCTGAATTTAATATATTATTTTTTATATCATAATATTTTGATATAATATAAAATCGTGATTATTTTATTTTAATTAAAATATAATTACATTGATTGTTTTGCAAAACAAAAATCTTAAACTAAAGAAGACACCCTCTGTTTAGGCCAGCAACGAAAGCCGATGATGAGAAAGTCCCTATTTCGAATGCAAGAAGAGTCTGGAATCTTCTTAGAGTAGATCCGAAAGCTTGAACCCAGCCCAAATCTTCCAAACCTAACCCAAAACATCAAGCCCACATCGTCCAAGCTCAACCCAGGCCTTTTGGGCCCAAGGCCCAGAGCAGGCCTAGGTGAAGAGGCTATCGCCTCATCGTTGAGGCGCCACCTCTTCACCCTGGACAGTGATGAGGCGCCGCCTCATCACACCTGTCTCCTGCAGCAATAAATGCTATTTATTGCTGCATTTAAGTTAAATTAACCACACTTCTCCAGCTGCGTTTTTGAACAAAAACAAAGACTTTTAAGGCCAAAATTAACTGGAAAAGAGGAAGTAATGATGAGAAAACACTTGGTAGAGATTAAGCTTGGAATTTTGGGAAATTGGAGAGAGAAATGAGAGCGGTTTAAGTAGATACTTAGGCCTGATATTTGAGGACTCTTGGTCATTTTTGAAAAAGAAAAAAACAGAAAAAAGAGAAAAAAAACGTTCTTGAGAGAAAGAAGAAGAAAAACCAAAAGAAAACAAGAGGAAAAGAGAAGAAAAAGAGAAACTTAAGCTTGAAGAGTCTAGTTCTTTGAAGGAAAAAGGATCTTCCTTGCATTCAATCATAAAACAAACTTTGAGGGCTGAGTTAGGAGTTCCAGAAGTTCTTTTATTCAGTGAGAATTCTCATTTTCAAGCTTTGAATTCCTTATTTCATATAAAAGCATAAATTGTTAGATTTTTGGTTTATTTTAAGTATCTTGTTGCTTATGTGATGTTATATGCAAGCATGCTTGCTTGAATATGTGA
>CATIWK010654601.1:0-14895 GCA_949634005.1 Mallotus japonicus | reverse complement strand
AGTTATCATTCTCAGTCTACTTGGAATCAAGTCATAATATTATTGAACTGTATAAGGATGACAATCTATGCCTTATGTTCAATTAAGATATCATGTGATAAAGGGACTATAATGTTCACTGTAATAAGGTTATGTCAGATTAACGGCCTTCACATAACTTGGGTAGTCATAGTGTCTTGATAGAGACCAATTATGACTTGTAGGCCTAAATTGGGATTTAGGCCCACTGCCAATGTTATGTGAACCTACAGGATCACACACTTAGAACAGACCTAAAATGAATATGGGCTTACCAAGCCCAATTAAACTCTGTGGAAACATATATATATATATATATATTTATTTCTTATTTATTTATGGTAATGGTTATCTAAATAAATAATTAAATATATTTATGATTTAGGTATTTTAATAAAATCAGAATTAAAAGTGGCATATACCAAAAGGAGTTTTGGTAGGTGAAACCCTAATTAAGAATTCTCTATATATATGATGTTCTATAGGGTTTCACATACGTCTATCACTTATAGCCACCTAAAATTCGTTTCTCTCTGCATCTTGAGAAAAAGAAAAACATAGAGAGTTTATTTTTCGTTCTTGATTTTGTGAGACAATCAAGAATGTGCTAGCACACAGTTCATTTTGAATCAAGGTTGTTCGTGTGGATACCAGTAGAGGACGAATCCTGTTGGAGACATCTCAAATCCGTTCCAAAGAAGTAAAAAGCTCAAGGTAGGGTGTCACCGGTGTGAACCTCCTCTCGTCCTTCCAGCAATCTAGCCTTTACGTTCGATTGTGGTAAGGTTTTGAAAACCCTAACTAAATTAATTAATCGAATTGCATGGATCCAGGTTCGAATTCGTGATAAAAACTTTTATTTTCCGTTGCGTTTTCTATCACGAAACCTAACAACCACAGCACATCGCCGTCATCCACAGCCTCACGACATCGTCTTCCTCCCTCTCCTCCCGGTGCTACTCTTCTTCTCTTCCCCCTTTTTTCTTCTTATTTTAGTCGGAAGTTGCGGAACTCACCGCCGCCGGATCCGGTCACCGTTGGGCATGCCGATGGGTTCGTTGGATTCGTCTCATCGTGCTCTTCAATTTCCTTAAGACGTTTGCTCCGATCCATAGCCGGATCAACCTCATGAGGTATTTGTATTTTTAATTTTTTTTGTTGATTTTGAGTTGTTTTTTTTAGAATTAGTTGTTATTGTGTTTAGATTATGTGTTTTTTAGCTTGAGATCAACCTAAATATATTTTTGTATAATTTTCTGAATTTATTTTGAAAATTCGAATTTTCGGGTCTCGGTTACTGTTCACACAGTCTTGGATCCGTAAATTTTCATATTTTTATTAAATTCTATATATTTTGTAGAGTAAATTTTGTGAAGGAAGTTTGTTAAAATTAGATATAGATTTTAAGTTATAAATTTTTATAGTTTATGTGTTAAAAATGAATTTTTGGAAAATTAGTGTAAATGAGTAAATTTTATATTTTAGTTGAAATTATTGTTGATTATTATGTTTTAGATAATTTTTGAGTAATAAATAGCATTAAAATAATTTTTATAAATTAATTCCTATTTTTAGCTAATTATTAGTAATATTTGAAAATATATCCGAATAATGATTTTATTTATTATTTTTAAACTTAAATGAGTTTTTAATTATTTTTGTTATATACTTGAGTGATTTGAATAATTATAAGTAATTTAGGCTATTTAATTTCAAATATTAGAAGAATGGGTTTTATGGATATTATTTAATTATAAATTGGGATCTCATTATTTAATTTGGGAAATAAATATTTTTTATGCTTTTGTCATATAAATAAATTGTATTGTGGTATTTAAAGCGATTTTTATGATTTTTGGGTGAATTATTTGAAATTTTTATTATTTTAATATTTATGGATTGTTGAGGCTCGGTTGGGCATTGTGGGTAGTTCGGGGGCCCAACCCGAGCAGCTGATCTTCTGTGTTTTAGAAGTGTGTTTTCTGTGTAGGATCAACCCTACTTTTGTAGGGAGACGTCCGTTTTATAGAGGAGATTCTGCCGAATTTTCGGTGACTTTCTCGTAAAACGTGACAACCGGTCCGAGTCTAGTTTTGAAATTTTGGTTAAGTCGTGTTTAGATCGAGTCATTCTTATAAATTATATAGTTATTAAATTAGGAATTTTATTTTAATAATAGTATTATTATTTTTCTTTAGCTGCGCCGAGACCGAGGCCTTCAGGACCAGGCTAGTCGGGTCATTCTCGTGGAGCGCACTCGAACTGTGAGTTATTGTTATATATATGCATTGCACGTAGAATAAATATATTGTGAGCATCCATATTTTAAAATAATGTGAATTTAAGTATGAATTATTTTATTAAATATTTATATTTATGTTTTGTATATATTTGGTATATTGCTTTGAAAAATGGATGCTACCATGTTTTAAGAATACATTTCATTATTCTTAATGTTTACAAGAATGCTTTGGAGGATAGTTGTAGAACGTGCCACCTAGTGGGCTACGCTAGGACTGTTGTGCGACAGTACAGTAGAATTTAGGTAGAGAATTATGATTGTTTGATTATGAAATTGATTATTGAGGTTGATGGTTATTGAAAGGGTGACTGCGGATCCTCGATTGACCTAGTGTACTCGGGGCTAGTCATACCGGTGGTGAGATTGCGGATCCTCGATCGACCTAGTGTACTCGGGGACAGTCTACTACCTTAAGTTGGACAAATAATTATTTGGAGTTATGGATAAGCCTGTTGGCTATTGATTCTGTGATCAAGGTTGCAGACTATTCAGGGTTCTGCTCCAATCCTCCACCTAAAATTATCCGTATTTATTATTTAAAGAAAACGTGATTTTTAGCATGTATATGAAATGCATGTATATTTTATTATATAACTATAAATATATTATTATTATACTGATGCTTGAATGCTTGTATTATTAGGGTGCATGTATATATAAAATAATAATTCACTCAGTGAGGTCTGACCCCCCTCAATATTTTTTTTTAGGACACTCTACTTTGTCAGACCTCAGTACTAGACCCTTTCGTCAGTCTTCTTCAGCCCCAGCTAGATTATGTAAATTTTAATCTGAACTTTCTTGAATTCTTAGACGCTGCAGTAGTAGTAATATGTATTGTTGTAGGTTGTTGTGTTAACCTTGACAGATTTCTGTATTTGGCAGTGTATCAAAATATTTTATTATAATATATGATATGGAATTTCTTTATATTGTTAAAAGTTTTAATTCATTGGTATTTTTGTATTTATATTTGTATGAGTTTTATTTTTAAGGCTTGCTACGAGTTCTGGTTTCGTATGAATTCCCGTTCCCTAGCGCTGGTCATGACTCCCCGGTTTGGGTCGTGACATTCTGTTATAAAATACTTTTGTTAACTGTGAAGGTGACCTTCTCTGCAGGTTGTAGGTCTTCTTTTTAATATTAATCTAATGGTTTATAATTTATGTTTTAATCCAATGGCTAAAAAGTTAAAGGCATTTATGCCTTTAGGGCATTATAGAAGCCCCCATGTATATAACATCTACTTAGTATTTAAATTATCTTTAATTAGTATAAATAGTAAATATATAATACGAATAACAATATTAGTACATGTCGAAATTTCTATTAACATAATTGATGAAACAAATTCTATTATATGTAACAATATCAAGACTATATATATGTCAAGATTATATGTTATTAATATAATATGCAATTGACAATATTAATTTATACCAAAGTTTAAAGATATATAATTTTAGCATTGGATATACAATTCAATTGAAGTTGCTAGCAATAGTATAAAATGTTTATAGATAATAATAATTCACCAAAAGTATATCGGAATTCATATCAACACAATTGACAATACTATCTTATACTAAAAATATATAATTCTATTATATGTAATAATAATACTATCTTACACTAAAGTCTAAAGATTTAATTCTATTATACGTAATAATATCAATACTATATATATGTCAAGTCTATATATTATTAATACAATATGTAATTGGCAATACTAATTTATACTCATGTTTAAAGATTTATAATTTTATCATGGATATACAATATTGCAATATATCAAGACTAAATATTATTAATACAATTGACAATTGCACTAAAATATATAATTTTATCATAGATACATAATTTTTTATTATATTTAATAAATTTAATTTATTAAATATTAAGTTATATATATATATATATATATATATAAACAGGTTTATACGTGTTTAAATGGGTTAATAATTAATCGTGTTAACATGTTTATGAAACGTGTTAATACGTGTTTAAATGGGTTATAGGTTAATCGTTTGACCTATTTAATAAAGGTGTTTATACGTGTTTAAACGGGTTAGGCAGGTTCAACCCGTTTAGACACTATTGTATTTGTATTTTAAATGGGTTGACCGTTTATGACCCGAACCCGTTTAACTCCGTATCGTTTAAACGGGTCATGTCACAAATTGCCAGCCCTACTTATAATTATGTTGCTATTTTGTTCGTTTGATTATGAAATGACATGATTGCCCATATATTGTCTTTAGAAAATTGTTTTTATATGGGGAAATCTGAGGGGTAAATTGGGGAAAATAATTTTTTTGGAAAAAAATGAAAAAGGTAAAAAAGAAAATGTGAAATAGTAAAAAATGGTATACAAAGAAGGGATTATTATTATTTGGCAAAACTCATTTTTTGGTCCTCAGACTTTTCAAATTTTCCATAGTTGGTCCCAAATCATTTATTTCGACGAATTGAGTCCCTCAACTTTTATTTTTTTCTTTGATTTCATCCTTTTTTAATGGAGATTTGAAAATTGGACAATCTGTCGTCTTCTATTTGCCACCGTAGAATGCATATTCTAGCTCAAAAAGATGATGTGAAATCCTAAAGCTTGGGATTGGGTTTGATATTTAAAGGATGGATTTGGGTACCAACCCTAAAGCTCTCAAACACAGGCAAAAAAAAAACCCTAAATCATATTCTGCTTAGTGAGAAAAATGGAGGGTGGAAATGAAGAGGATTATGATGGTGTTCCTGATGTGCAATATGATGTTAAGTGTTTTTGTGGTAATCAGGCTCAATTGATGGTTTCGTGGACAGACAAAAACCCTGGGAGAAGATTCTTCTGTCGTCCTGCGCATAAGGTGTATGCAGAAAAATATTAATGTTTTATTCTTTGTAACTGATGTGTACAGAAAATTATTTGTTTTTTTAAACAAATGCTCATGGTTTTATGTTTGATTCACTGTAACTAGTAGATATGTTTATTTTTTAAATAAATACTGAAAATGATTCACTATTTAGTGAGATGATGGTGATTGAGTTTAAAAATAAAAGGCTTAGTGAGCTGATTGCGATGAATTTATAATATAGATTATGTGTCTTTGAAGCATTGGATTTGTTTGAATATAAGCATATGATTGATTGTGTTAGTATGTTACTTTGATTTGTTTGAATATTTTTTTTAGGGAATGCAGTGCAAATTCTTTAAGTGGCATGATGAGATATATGTTGAGCATATCATTCATATGCTTAATACTCTTAAGAGGCAGAGAAGAGAGTTAAGTGCTGAGGTGTTTCATTTGAATTAACTGAATCAAAGACTTAGTGCTGCTGACTTTTTAAAGATGGAGGGTGAAATAGAATCCCTGAGAGAGCAAGTGCAAAAGTTGTATGAAGTTGAGCAAGAATTGAAAAAGACAAAGCAAATGAAGGAGCTTGTGTAGGGGCTTCTTGCTGTGGCTATAATTGTGTTCATGATAACAAGCAAGACTTAGTGCTTCGTCTGATATATGTAATTTGTGTTTATGTGTTATGTAGACCTTAGTACTTCGTTTAATATCTGTACTTCTTAATGTTAGCATTAGCATTATAATTATGTTATGGACAATACAATTCAATATCCTTTAGGAGTTGGATTGTTAATATTAATGTTTATTATTATGTGTTTATGTCGTATGATATTGAAGTGCTAGTTGTTTAAAATAATTGATTGTAAATTTACAGTACTTGGTGTTATCTCAAATATTAGAATAAGTAGTTACAGACAAATTGAACATAAAACAAGTACTCATATACAAAGGTTATATTGCAAAAGTTAAAAAAAAAAACACTTACTAACAAACTGAAATCTAAAATGATATATTATAACATCCATATTGTGATATTAGCACCTCCATACAATAGAATACAAACATAATATATCAACAGATGTAAATATGTCTGCACACCTATTTCCATACCACCCATATTAGCAAAAGAAGTTCCTGTTTTTAAACCATAATTCAAAGACACAGACAATGTAGCATCCCCATTATCAAATTTCAACAAAACATTTTATATTATAAAATAAAAAAGAACAATATGTGGTCCTTGTCACTTCTTTCTTCCATGCTCCATATGCTTGGTTTTCCTCTGCTCTTGAAGTTGTTTGCTTGTAATGGTCACTTTCCCCTTCCATGTAAGGCCCCTAGGCTTAAATCCTAACTCATCTGAACTTGATCTGAAGGTTGGTTGTGAGCTGCTCCTAGTTGTTGATGATAACTTATTGCTCTATTTTTTCATCACCAACTATATAAACAAGACTTGAAACCTCATTTAAATATGTTAGAGAGTTGGTGGAGCAGATTTATTATCAAATTCATTAAGCCAAATTTTGTTCTTTTATATTGATTCTTTATTTATCATTTGTATGTAAACAAATTCTTGTTGAGTTTATGATTACCCTTCTATTGAGCGTTGGGTAAGTGCTTAGTTGATAAGATTCTTTTCTCTACTCTTTCTTAGGGTTGAGAAGTGGGTAGTGAGGAATCAATCAATATTGGATATGTAACACCCGTACCCTAATTATAGATACATTTACATTCATTATCGTTATTAATTGAATTTAAGTATAAGCTAGTATATATAGTTAGTGTACCGGGTTTAGCCATGACTTGTACTCAGTCAAGGAGAGAGAATTTTTGAATTTTGATAACACTCAAAATGAGTGAAATTATGAGAATAAAAGGGATTATAAGTAAAAATAAAGTGAAGAGTGCGAATTAAAAAGTTTAGGATGATATGGACTCAATTGAAACAAATAATTGTCCTTAAGACATGAAAAATGCATGTAATATGTGTCATATTAATTTCAATGTTTAATAGGAAAAGATTATAAATGGTTACAATTAAGTCCATAATAAGAATTAGAAAGTTAAGGGTTTTAAATTGGTTAATGGCAAAAATATAAAGGGGTTTAAATTTGGTTTAGTTATTATTATTATTATTAAAAAAAAGAAGAAAGAAAGAGAAGGTGCTAGAATGGAGTATGTGGCACCCTTTGATTGATGTAAAAAAAATAATAAGAGATAAGCCTATAGATGAAGGAAGGAAGAGTCTTCCTTATTCCACTTCTTCTTCATCATCTTCATCTTCTTCTTAAAAAAAAAATAGAAGAGAGATGGATTTTCCTAGTAAATTGAAGATTAGAAATTCATTCCAGACCACAATATTCATCTGCAAAGGTTTTAGATGTTTATTTGGTAAGTATTTTAAGGTTTTTTGTTGAATTAAGTTAGGGTTTATAAGATACAAAATTCGGGTTCTAAGGATATGATTTTTCAGTCATATTGTTTTGATCATGTATCAAGCTAGGAAGAGTAAAATTAAGTCTTCTTTAATGATATGAAAACTTTGAAGAGTTATCTAAAACTTTCCCTCCTTTATCTCGATCTGATTCAAACTCTATGTTAGTGTAATAAGAGGAAACATTTTATTGCTCAGTTTCCATCATTGGTCTGAGTAAGGTGGATTATTTCTTAAGGTTCTTCCTCTATACACATCCAATTGAAGCAAAATCAATTTTAAATTACTCTAGACACATAGGGTTAATCATCTGGGAATTTTTATCATGATATTCATTGTATAGAATTATTGGTGAATTTTTAAATTCACCCTATTAAATCTATTATAGTTGGCATCTTCATATGTTTAGGTAGTTTAGTGATGTTATCATGTTAGATGAATTTTTATTATTTTTGGGTGTTTAAAAAAAATTGAATTATGATCTATTTTAGTTAAACCAAGTGGAAATGAGGTTGACATACAAGTAAATACAAACAAAGGGAAGGGAGCAATTAAGGTAAGTGAATAATTTAATGTTCTATGTAATATAACACAAATAAATAGATAATTATAAATTTATTTGTTAAGTTAATTGGATAAGAGAAATATGTCTGTTCTAATTGGTATATTTTGAATTATTGTGATATTTGATTATTGTGTTGATGGTTAATTGTTGTTGAGATGAGATTGTACATGTGAATGAGGTTTGCTGAAATTCGGATGTCCTATTCAATGGAGAGTAGCAGATTTGTTTAAACTGTATCTGGATTTTTATAACTCCAAATGGAGTGTTATTTAATTATGTAGAAACTTTGAGATGTTATCTACAAAATTGATAGAAATAGAGGAAGCTTAATTTTTCTGTTTTGGTGGCCAATTTGGGCAATACTTTACGTAGCTTAGTCTTTGTTGACAGATTGACCATGGTGGATTATTTTTTATGTTTCTCTTTTTATACATATCCAATTGATGTGAAATCAATTGCAAATTAATCTAGACTTATAATACTATTGATCTAAAAAATATGGCTTTGATATTCATAACGTGGAATTTTTTTTGTATTTTTGAAGTTGTACTATCAATTCTGCCATTTTGACATATGGTATATTTCGGTATATTTTTGGTATATTATTATTTTCTCATATATTATGGGGGAGATGTTAATTTGCTTTATGGAATGATATGTGATGTATTAAGTTGATGATGAGTTGAATAAAGTGTTGTGACAGTGTGGTGAATTCTTAATGTATAAGTAAATATAAGAAATATGATTAGATGAATTTGAGGACGCAGTGCTACTTGTGAATGAGGCAGGGCTGTGTGCGATATGGAATCCCCTTTATATGCCGTAAAACGGCTTAAAAAAAAGAAAAAAAAAGAAATACAGTTGGCAAAAGATTATGGCAAGGTTGTGTGCGTATGGGGATCCATGAATTATTGAAAAAAAAAATGGAATTACATGTAATTCACAAGTACATTGCTATCCAAAAGAAAACACTATGATTATGGAAATATTATGTGTGTTATGGAATCCCTTTGATAAGCCATATAAAGGCTAAAGAAATATGTAGTACAAGATTATTGTGGACACCATCAGCTTGATCTGCTCGCAACGAAAGCCCGGTGATGAGAAAGTCCGAATGTAGAATGCAAGAAGAACTCGAAAGCTTCTCTAGAATGGACTTGAGGCCCAAAACCCTAAAACTAGGCCCAAACCATCAAATCTGAAGCCCAAGCCCAAACCAGGCTTAGGACGAAGAGGTGATCATCTCTACGATGAGGCAATGCCTCTTCATCCCAGGCATCGGTAAGGCGACGCCTCATCAAAGAGGCGTTGCCTCTTCACACCTGCCCTCTGCAGCATTAAATGTTATTTATTGCTGCATTTAACACCAAAAATGGACCCACCTGTCTCTCCTCTGCAGATTTGGACGTGAGGGGAGGACTTTGAAGGTAGAAATGAGCTGGAAAAGAAGAGGTAATGATGAGAAATACTAAGTGGTGACTTAGTTAGGAGCTTCAAGCGTACTTCAATAAGTGAGAATCCTCATTTTCAAGTTTTAAATCGATTACTTTGAATAAAAGCATCAATTTCTTGATTTTTGGTATTTAATGTCTATTTGATGCCATGTTGAGGGTGTAAGTATGTGAAATATTGAGTATTAGCTATTAGTCTTTGTATATTTGCATAATTTGTGTTTATTTCAAAGTTGCTTAGGATTTAAAAAATGTGAGTAGTGCAACCTCTGTTGATGAGGCAACGTCTCTTCAATGAGACATCGCCTCCTGGTGTTATGGCGATCCTAGATCGCCTCCTGGTCAGGAGGCGATGTCTCTTCGAAGAGGCGATCGCCTCCCGACCAGAACTCTGCATTAGTATGCTTCGTTTCTAATAGCTTTTTGGTTTATTTTCAGTATCTGATACATATATGCTATGTTATATCTTCAATATTGCATATGATTACTATGACATTAGGTTTGTTTGTATGATTACTTCATGTTTAGATGAATATCCATGTCTATTTTTATGCAAATTTAATTCGAATTATTTTGTAAATAAAACTTTTTATTATGAGATAGAACTAACTATATTTATTGTAGGTTTTTTGGTGATTCCTTAATTACTATGTAATTAGTGAGTTAATTAGTTCTTGAGAGGTTTTATTTGAATTCAATATTTTTCTAATTGTACAAATCATTGTAATCCCTCATCCCTTCCCCATTTATTTGGAATGAATGATTGTAAATTTATTCTTATCTTTTGATTGAATGATTGGGCCATAAGTATGAAATGGGATTAATGTGCAAAGTCGGCAAATTGTAAAATTGGAAATGCTTGTAACTCACAGTAATAAGGAAATAATGTAATAATCAAAGGTAATAAAATATAGAACACAAACGAAGGCCAACCGCAAGGTTGGATAAGCATTTAAAGCCCATACCCAGTTTCCAAACCTGATCTCTGATGACGGCTTCTGGGAACCTCCGTGGAATCCAGTTGTTGTATAGTGTGTCC
Source organism: Mallotus japonicus (assembly GCA_949634005.1). NCBI lineage: Eukaryota > Viridiplantae > Streptophyta > Magnoliopsida > Malpighiales > Euphorbiaceae > Mallotus > Mallotus japonicus. The sequence goes on along the minus strand of CATIWK010654601.1, from coordinate 4,237 downwards.
CGGCTTTTATCCGGGTGGCGACTCCATCTCCAATTTAGGCCCCAACCCCATTTTATTTTTTCTAGTAGGTCTTGAGCTCACACAGTGTCATGGTTGCTAACACTTGGGCGTGCGCTAAACCCTACCGCCTACAGTGGCAACTCCACTGGGGATTGAGAAACTGATTCCTATGTTTTGTAAATTATCATTTTTGATTAATAAATCATTTCCTTTGCATATTATTGCATTCACTACACTTTTCCACACAATGTGCACCTCAGTCCCTACAATAAAGCCCAAGCCCATTATGAATGGACTATGCCAAAGTTGGGCCTTTCATGCCCACTATGGCCCATTAATACGAACTTTGGGGTGGCATGCTTCATTTACTACTTATTTGATGTGTTTAAGAGCTCTTCTGTATACATCGATTTTGTTATCCCCTGTTGATAATCAAAACCCGACCAACAATCCTAGGATAAGGAACTCGCCATTGAACACGTGTGTGGGAGAAATAAGGGTGGAAGTGTCGTTTAAAAAGCTTTGTCCCGTGTTATGTCTTATATGTAAATAGACTGTTTGTTTATTCTTTCTTTCTATATGATACCCTGCATATCATGCATACACGCCATGCATATTGCTAACCAACAGTGATTGCAGATATAGATCCAAATCAGTCATCCGCTTAGACATGTTCCAACACCGGTAGCTTAGTAAGAATGTCGAAAGAGAGAGCATCAGCAAGTTTTGATTCGGAATAGTTTAAGGCAGAAATGGCCAAACATACCAAAACAATTATGAGGGAGATGATGGCAGAGATGAACTCAACTAGAGAGAAGCCATCAGCACCTCCACCACCGCCATTTGATCTAGATGCTGAGAATTTTAGGAAATGGGAGATCAAAGACGACCAAGAAACCTTATTGGCAGCACCTATAGCAAGACAAGATGTGAAAGTGGACACCACAGAGAATGTGGAAAAGCCCGATTAGGCTAAAGATCTTGTAAAGTCTATGGCTCAAATGCAGTTGATGATGAAAGAAAAAGGGATAGATGCTCTGATAAATTACTCCGACTTGAGTTTGGGAGAAGATGATGATCCTTTACCTCGAAAATTCAGGTTTCCTGATATTAAGAAGTTCACTGGTGTTGAGGATCCCCATTTGCATCTCAAACAGTATGTAACTCATATGAGAACAACCAGTTTGAACAAGGCACAAATTGTCAAACAATTCCCTTTATCTTTAGAAGGAGCGCTAATTCAATGGTACTATGCCTTGGAATCTCACATCCAAGCTGATTGGGATGGATTATATGCTGCGTTTGTGAAATAATACAGTCTCAACATCCAGATGGAAGCGACTTTGAGAGATTTACAGAATATCAAACAAAGATTCAATTAGCCCTTTGTCGATTTCCTGATTAGGTGGAGAGCAAAACTAGCACAAATGAAGCATCGACCCTCTGAGAATGACCTGCTAGTGATAGCAATGGAGGGATGTGTACTCCCACTCTCCAAAAAGCTGAAAGATCTGGGAATCTGAAATTTTGAAGAACTCTATAGATTTAGGGTGCAGAAAGAGTCAGACCTAACATAAGAAATGAAGTCCTTCAGTGGAAGATCCACCGATAGAGAAGGAACTGGATCTAGTAGCGGGATGGGATCAAGTAGCAATGTACAGATCAACCCCATTGGATAGCCTTGAAGGTTTTCCAACTTGAGAAGCCTCTCTTCAAAGTCTTGTAGAAGTTAATCGAGAATAACTTGTTGTGACCTCTACCCCAGAGACCACCTTTCCTAAATGCTGACCCTAAGTTCTACTGCAAATATCATTAAACCATTGGCCATGACACCGATAATTGCACTCATTTGAAACATGAAATCCAAGATCTGATCGATTCAGGCAAAATCACTGACCCTGAAACCAGAAAGCCAAACACCTGAAATAACCCCCTACCTAATTACCGAAACATGCCACCCCTAAACCAATCCATACTCATGATAAATATCGGAATGAATGAGGAGTAAATCTTGAACTCCTTTATTGATGCCACACCTACACCACTAAAACCCGAACCGAAGTGCCTGAATTTGAGTGCGCAACCTATCTAGCTTAATGTGAGTGTCTTGGATATTTGGAGCTCCAACGATGAAGAAGGAGGAACAATTAATCTATGGAAGAATGATGGAGGAAGGAAAGTCCAACCAGTCAAGAAACTTGAGAAGAAGAAAGAAGCTAAACTTGATGAGTCTAAAGAGGAGGAAATAGATTCGAAAGAGAAATCAGAAGAGGAAGAAAAGACTGAGAAATCTGGGAAAGTTGATAAAGCCAAGAGAGAAGAAGAAACTCTCGCTAGTGTTTGGGAGATGCTCATGAACTCCAAAGCCCATTGGGAGGCACTAGTTATGGCTTTGGACCATAAGAAGGTCCCTTTAAGTCACACCCTTGAACAACTTGTAGATTCATTGACAGAAAGTCCTTATGGGGCAATAATATTTACTGATGATGACTTGCCTTTGGAAGGGAGAGATCACCTCAAGCCTTTGTTCATCAAGGCCGAAGTCAAAGGAAAATTAACCTGCTGTGTGATGGTGGACAATGGATCAGCTATCAATGTTTGCCCTTTAAAGATCTTGCCCAAGTTGGGGCTGACAGTGGCTGACCTAAAGCCATCTGATGTAGTGATCAAAGCCTATGATAATACGAAAAGGCTAGTTGAGGGGACTTTTAGAGCATTGGTCAAAACAGGACCTATAGAGGTTTGGGTTAACCTATATGTGATTGATATCCCAGTAACCTTTGCTGTCTTATTGCGAAGGCCATGGTTTCATACTTTGGGAGGTGTTCCATCTACCGTGCATCAAAAGATCAAGTTTCCATACGAGGGAAGAGTTGTTACTATTTCTGCTGAAACTGAGGCTGCTGTAGCTGCTCTGAAGTTAACACCTCAGGAAATCCCTTTTAGCCTAAGTTTCGAAGTTTGTATGATTTATCAAGATGAGCTGAGTTCCAGGATTATGAACATGATGAAGAGCTAGAATTTCATGCCTGGAATGAGATTAGGGAGGAACTAGCAAGGCCCGCCTGGGTACGAGGAGTCCAAGGTAGTGTATCTGAAACATGAGATAAGATATCCCAAAATTGATGAGCCAGCAGAAGGAAGCAAGGCTAAAACCAAGTCTGGGAGGAAAAAGAGAGCAAAGAGGACCAAGCCAAAGGTCAAGCCATTATGGGAGACATTTATGAGGAAAGGTGCCAACAATCCTTACAATGGAGCTCCTGAGCTTTTAATGATTGCAGAAAAACTGGTCCCCGGTTTTAAAATATTTACTGAATATATGAATAGGACTAGTGAAGCTATTGTGGAGAAACCAATAGTGGAGGAGCTGGTGCTGTTCCCGGAACCTGAGAAAGACATTCCTGTGGTGGACCTGAAGGATGCCGCTAGCTTGAAGGAGGAGATCAATTTCGAGTCTTATGTCTTAGACTCTATTATAGATGTTTTTTTATGATGATCTTAATATCTCCTTAGCAAACTTGTTTGACACTGAGGACCTTTTCTTTTCCAAAGTGAATGTAATAGAGTCTGGTTTTGCTTACTTGTGTGATGTGTTTCCTAATGGTTATTCTGCGTGTGATGATCATTTCATGCATATGTTTGACATTAATTCAGTGCAAACTGAATCATTTAATTTGGGCACATACGATAATCTAAAGAATATACTTATTGCTTCTGACTTAACTCCTGATGAGAGAGAAAAAATGAAAGAAATAATAAAAAAAAGATAGAAAGTATTCGCTTGGGGTTACGAGGATATGCCAGGGATTGATAGAGAATCCCTACATATCCCCGCATCACACCAATAAAGCAGAAAAAGAGAAGATTAAGGCCGGAATGGGCTCCATTGATAAAAAAGAGGTAGAAAAGCAACTGAAGGTGAAGTTCTTGGAGGTGGTAGACGACAGCCAATGGCTAGCCAACATAGTGCCAGTTCCCAAGAAAGACGGAATGGTCAGGATGTACGTGGATTACAGGGACTTGAACAAAGCTTGCCCGAAAGATGATTTTCCTTTGCCGCATATCGATACCCTAGTCTATAATGCAGCCTCCAATGCCATGTACTCAGTCATGGAGGGCTTCTTAGGATACAACCAGATCATGATGGCAGTGATTGACAAGCTAAAAACTTCATTCACCACTGAATAGGGTGTTTATCGCTATTCAGTCATGCCATTTGGATTGAAGAATGCAGGAG
>CATIWK010654514.1:0-14342 GCA_949634005.1 Mallotus japonicus | reverse complement strand
CCCAAGCAAACACAAACAGTTATGAACATAGATTTATTTTGAAACAAAATATTTTCAAGCTATAAATAATTGGAACTCAACTGAAGTACCAAAAACTGTAAATTCACAAAGCGGCATTAGATGTGATCATTATAGAGGTAATACACTAAAGTTTCATCACCAACATCCATTGATTCAGGAATCTCTATGGGAGGAATCCATGCTAAAATTCCTGGATAAAAGAACTAAATAATTCTAAATATTCAGAAATTGAGAGAATTTCCAAATTATAAGTTTGCAGTAATATGCACATGGGTGAGAGAGGTGTTCCAAGGTCTAGACTATAATCGATACTTAGCAAACCTCAATATTTCTATCCCTATGTCAGAAACTTATGGAAATACTTATAAGTGAGTACAATTTAGGACTGTGAAATTACTTCCAGAAAACAAGAGAACAAACATAAATATACAACAATAAGAAGTGCACCTCAGATATAAACTAAAAATCACCTCAACTTAGTTAGTGGGGGAATAATCTTGTGCGTATTCAGAGCATTTTTCTTTGGTGATGTAACATTCTAACATCTCTGATTTTATATAATAACTATTCATAGAAGTCTAAACAAACAGGTGGAAACAGAGACCTGTCTTCCAAGTAACCTTGAATCATTTATATCAGCTGAAAAATGACACCCCAATGATTCAATTGCACATCAAGCTCAAGTAAATCCTAAAATCATGTTTAGCCACAACCAACATCATATAGAAAAGCAAAGAAAGAGCAGGTAAAAGCAATTAAAATATGAAGTCCTAGTAGAGATTGTGCCACAATTTCTATCTCCATATATAATATGAAAATAGAATGCAGAACCTTTTGATAAGTTGGTCATTAAGAAATACAGCATCTTTACTAACACCTTAACAATATTTTATTCAAACAAAACCAAATAACTCTGTAGAGAAGTAATAAATAGAAAATTGCAAAACAACTCTATCAAAATATAATATAAGATTGCATGTCTTAAGAAATTCTCTTAGCCTCTGGCCCTCTACATCAGCCAACTGTAAAAATCTACCCTTGGAAGAAGGGAGTATAAACTATAAAGATACACCTCATCTGCCTCCATTTGCTCAAATTAGAAGCCTTGTTTATCTATTATCACTGAATGTTCTCCACCTAATCAATACCTTCTGTTTCTTGATAAGTATAGATGACAAAGACAAACCAAGAACCAGATAGCATGAAAATATAAAGGCTGGTCAAGATATAAATTTCAAAGAACCAAAAAAGGCATACAAATAGTCCAGAAAAGTTAGAGGAATTTGAAATTGACAACATAAAAAACAGCTTCTATCCCATCAAAGGTAAGATAAGTGCTTCTTCCAAATGTTCTACAATAGGTACAAAGTGTATTTATCCACACCAATGTTAATTTCTTGTCTGTTGCTAACCTTTCTAAGAAAAACCTCAAGTAAATAAACCATTATTGGAACACCTAACTCCTAAATGAAAAAAATAAGAGACAACATTACTTTTTCACAATTGAACAGTGAACTGGAAGCAGGTAATTCCATAGCGTCATACCTTAACCATAACTTTTCATTTGTAGCACCAGCTTGGTATAAAATATACAAACCTACTCAAATTATTACCTATAGTATCTTTAGAAATGCAGTTTGCTCAGCTAAAGCTTTCATACACAAATATAATTTGAAAAGAGAATAATCTAAGTCAGACTTCTTCAAATGAGTGAATTCTCCAACCATAAACTAGTTCGATATGGTAGATTTGAAAGGTTTACCATGATGCATTTCTAATATGTAATATTGACCATCAAGACTTGCATTTATAGTATACCTCCAAAACAATCACATATACCCAACAAGAAAATAACATTTCTCCAATATTAAATAAGCAAATGAATGCCCTGGAACTATATTTTCACATTATACATCTTCCAAAAAGAACACATCCTTTGTCCCTCACATCATGGAAAAATATGACAAAAGCATAGCAACCCACTTCTATTTCCCAAACAATCTCATATAACCAACAGATAAAACAAGCATTTCTTTTCCACTATTAAATAAGCAAATGCATGTCCTGCAACTATGTTTCCACGTTATACATCTTCTAGAGAAGGACAAATTCCATATCCCTCAAAAAACATGACAAAACTGTTGCTACAAAGTATTGAGAGCTTTTCTGCACTGCACCAATCCGCTCTTCTGATGGTTTACCATAATACTTCTTCTTCTTGTCTTACACAAAGTAGCAAAACCGTTTGTCAAAAAGGTGCCTGACACTAAATTTCCCACTCCTAAATGTCCATTAAGAACCTCATCACAGGATTTAATCAAATGATGCTTGCATTTGATCACCTAACAGGATGATAGCACGTGGGGTTATAATGAAGTACTGCTTAAATTTGTTTTATAGTTTTCCAGGATTGAGAGTGTAAGTAGGTAGATCCTGATATGGTGCTATGGTCCAACTCAATCTCATGACAGGAATAATGAGAAATTAATCAAACCATTTAGCTTCCTAAAGAAGAAGGGGAACCAAGCAACACGTTTAAGTTGCATAAGGAGGAAGATGGACCAAATGAAATGCTTGTATTTGAGATAAAACTCTTGGAACTTACAGCACTCAGTAGAAATTGGATGTTCAGTCTTTGAGATTAGAGCTTGTCTGTCAAATTCTTCAATTTTTTCTAAGCACTGCCAGCACTCAAAAGGAATTGGATATTCAGTCTTTGAGATTAAAGCTTGTCTGTCAAATTCTTTAATGTTTTGTAAGTACTGCAGATATTACTGAAAACAAGAGACTCAATTTCAAGAAACCGATAAAAACCTCAAGGACTCCCATGCAAATAGCACAAGGAAAAGAAAAGAAAAAAAACGCATATACAAATTGAAGAGAACAGTTTGAAATGCCAATCATGTCAAACACAACCCACATAATGTGGAAAAGGAATTACATATTTCAACAAAATGAACAAGAAACCAAAAAAGGCTCCAAGCTTGAGTCAGGAATTAATCAAAGAATACATGATAACCGCATCAAAACACAATAAAAGTAGCTGCATGATGAAATTAATGCAAGAATACCTGATAGACAGGAATGGTGAGGGAGTCACAGCAAATGGGAAAATCAAGTACTTCTGGGTCAGTTAAGATTACACAAATTGCTCCATTTCTTGTGGGTCCAACAGGGTTTGATGATGATCTGGGTGCTTCAACAATGGCCGTCTGGGTGGTATTTTCATCGGCGCCTTCTTCTTCTGCTTCATCATCATCAGATTCTTCATCCTCCTCTTCGGATGATCCTTCTTCTTCTTCTTCATCGTGGGTTCTCTGTCTCTTTTTAAATTACATCATTTTATATTTAAATAAATATAACACAAGTAATATTCATGTAGTTTAGAATTAATGTTTTTCTAATAATAATAATAATATCATTATTACTAAAGAAGTAAGAGTACTTTTATCCTTTAAATACATTCCCTAATTTTTATTCCAAATAAAAAAATATAAGATAATCTTACCTCACTTTAATTTTTTCCAAACAAGAGTTAAGTAATTCATTTTCCCTTTTTCTAACATTTGCTATCCTTATCATTATTTCCACTTGTTAAATGAACTTCCACCTTACCTATCCAAATAAGGTGTTAGAGTATTGCACTTAACAGTTGGATATGCAATACAAAAATACATAATTTATTTCCATTAACCAAATATAAAACACTTAGCACATGTATTAAACATTTCAATGATTTTGTGCAATAGTCTAAGCGTAAATAAGAATTTTCCAATTATCAACACTCTTGATTATCATTGAATAAAACTCTTTCTTTTGTCTATAATTAATATTTAATGAATTAATAAATTTATTTAGTGTAAAATTTATTTATAATTACTAATTACTGAAAATTTTTATTTAAAAAAAATAAATATATGTATAATTTTTGTTATATATTTTTAAAGTTATTTAAATATTTATCAAATATAAATTATTTATTTTTCTTCAAATTAGGTCTAAATGGAGGAAAATAATTAAAAAATTAAATTACATTGAATATAAAAAAGTGTTATTAGCAGTCATGCTAAATTCTTTATTATTAGAAAAATAATATCACTACCAAACTATAATTTTTCTAAAAATATAGAAAATTAATAAGATAAAAAATAAACAAACTTACTTTTCATTGGTATATAATGTTATTAAAATTTTCTTTTAACATGAGATTTTATTTTGTAATTTTATCTAGGCAAAACCCATTTTCAAATTCTTAAATATGAGATTTTATTTTGTAACTTTATTATAGTTTTTGAGATTTTATTAACATTAATTTTATAATTATTTTATACTTTTTCATCTTTATAAGTTTTTAACATTAATACTTTTACTATTTAGTAAATTTTTAATATATCGTAAATGATAACTACTATTTTAATCAGTTAAAATATTTATCTAAAATTAAATTGTAAAACACTTAAAATATGAATTAATCAAATAATAATTATGATTTATATTCATTTTATTATTCAAAATTTATTGAAATTAAAATTTTATTTCTTATGAAATAATTAAAATTTTCTAATAACATTATGAGGATGAAATAGCTGCCTTACTTAATAATTTACTTTATCTTATATATTTTTATTACTAATACTTAGATCTTATTTTCTTATATTTTTTCAATATCAATTTTAGGTTTATAAAAACATAAATTTTAAAAATTTTAATTTTAAGTTTATAAAAACATAACTTTTATTTACCATGTATAAAACATATTTTTTCTCAAATTTTTTATTTTAATAAAATTATTGTTAAGATCATCGTTATATAGAGGATATGATATTTATATCTTTTTTTTAACTAGTATAAATGGTTAATTCTCAACATCACAAGAGGAAAAGATGAGGGTGGAGGTTCGAACCCCTACTATTCTCAAACTGGATTTTCACACCTTTTACTACTTGTATGCTCATGGGAACATATATGATATATTATTTGATATGATATTCATATCAAATAATAAAAAATTGCATAATAAAAATATGATAAATAAAGTGCATGGTTTTTTTTTTTTGAAAATAAATAAAGTGCATGGTTAAAAGTTAATAAATTTTAATAAATAAACAAAGACTAAAGAAAAGAGCAATTAGTACCAATTCAAGAAGCAGAACTAAAAACGACATCGTTTAGACTGATTAGAGATCTTAGTTTGTCCCTTTTTTGTGTAAAGGGAGCACAGCTTGAGTCGCTGGCTATTTTTTTTCCCAGCAAAAAACAGATAAAATTATCGGTTCTCAAAATCAAAATCAAACCCATTAAAGATCATTGCTGCTTCACACAGATATAATGGAGAAAAGTTTATCTTTTATATCAGCATCAGAGTCAACAAGCAGCCACCTTTTATGTTTCTCTAATCGCTGCAAGCAGTTTCTGTTACCTGTAATCAACACCACAAATGGTGATAAAGCTAAAGCTGGCATTACCTATAGTGGGAAAAGAAGGAAACCCATTTCAGTTAAGGCTTTGGATACTTCTGCAAGAACAAGACTGACCTTATCTAGTGACTGGGATGTTTCAAATTTCTCTGCTCCTTTAGCTAATTCAGCTCCAATTTTACCATCATTTGAGGAGCTTGATACCACTAATATGCTCCTTCGTCAACGAATTATCTTCTTGGGTTCTCAGGTTTTGTTTTCTTTTATTTTTCTTAACTGTTTTGCTTTGTGAATTTAGTTGTTCGGTGTTTTTTTTATTAGTTAATTTGGTGGTCTTTTTTTTTTTTTTTTTTAATTATGTAAAGATTGTTTCTTTATTTGTTAAATAGTGTTATAATGATTTCTTTGAGGTGCCTTTTGCTCTTTTTTATTTTCTGTATGAAAGAAATATACTTAGCTGGGATTTTTGAGCTGAGTTTTAATCCCTTTTGCATACGTATGAAAATATGTTTCAATGCGAATAATTGGGCATGGGGGTTTGAGATAGGTAGTTGGATTCTTGGGTGAGTTTTACTCTTTTCAAGACGCAGATCAGCTTCTTATTTTTTCCATGGCAACAATTTCTTTTTTCCTCCCTTAAAAAGATATTGGTTCTAAGATTTCTTATTCTGGCTTAGTTCTGTTATATGGGATTCATCTAGTAAGTGTACATGTGATGTGCATAGTAATATTTGCTTTGATTGATTCATATGCATTTCGTTTGAGGTAATGTTATGGATTAGGATGTGTTTTCGGCTAGTACAGAGTTTGAGTTGTGGGTCTTGCTGATTGTTGCCTTTTCTTTTTGATACAAGAAATGGGATTCAAGATGGTTCTCTTTTTCTTTGGTGTATTGTGCATGTGCGTTTTACCAGGTCCTATAAATGCTATCCATTTGCAAATGATAGCTCATGAGCTGAAAGTTAGATGCGACATTCACATTGTCTGGTGTATATGCATGCTGTTAAGACAGCAGGAAAAGCTATTTGAATTACTTATTTACATTGATGTTGGGTAGGTTGATGACGTGACAGCAGATTTTATCATAAGCCAACTCTTACTTCTGGATGCTGAGGACCCTACAAAAGATATTAAATTGTTTATTAATTCACCTGGAGGTTCTGTTACTGCAGGTACGTACTTGATTTACCTTGGATTCTTAATTTTCTGATTTGAGATTTTTCTTTGTCTTTTTTTCTTTTCCACTTTATATAATCCTTGATGGTTGCAATATCAGAGATCTGACAGTTGCATTAGTGCTGCTACTTAAGAACTGATGCTCATTACAATCAATTCCTCATAATTGAAATAGAGATTGCAACATGTTTTTTTTTTAATAATATATAAGAAGATTCAAAATAGTAATATAAAAGACCTATTATATACTGTGAAACTTCGCAGCCTCTTGCTTGATCAATAATCTTTGGCTTCTGAAATGGATAATAGTTTGTTCACAATGGCTTAGTGATTCCATTATTTATAAGGATAGTCTTGGTTTTCTCACTGGAGTCTTTTCTTACACGTTCTTGAAAAATCTTCCTTTTAATTGTGAGGGCAAGTAAAATGTGCCCGAAGAAATGGAACTTCTTCGCTTCTAGCAGTAGCATCAAGATGGAAAATGAAAAAAATTGGCTGTTTTTATCTCACTTCTTCTCTCTGTTAATGACTGATATTGAACAAAACTTTTTTCTGCACTTGTTTTGTTTGCAGAATTTTTTCCGTTCTCTTTTTCTTTGCTTTTTGGTAATTGTTTGTCCTTCTCTTGTTCTATGTGTTGGTGCATGAGGAGCATGCTTATACAGGCATTTTAGCTTGCAAACTGAAGATTGGCCAGTGCTAGCCTAGGGTTAAATTTTATCTTTTTGTTTCGCCCAAAGTTGCATAACCCACTACTTATATGCTACTTGTAGTTAATGCCTTATTATTATCGTTTTTTCTGCTCAAAGTGTATTGCACTGATATGGTAACTCATTATCTCTCAGAGTAAATTGCTTGTCTTTTGGTTCCTTTTGCCATCACCCCAATTAGGCTATAATATTTGTGACAATAATTTTTTTTTTTCCTGTATTTGTAGGTGTGTGATGAATAATATTAATATTGTTTCGCCTTCTACCTTTTTTCCTATTTTCTTGTTGTCAATTTGCAGCATGGATGGTGGATGGTGATAAACCCAAGATATTCCTTAATGGTCATAAATAAATTAAATACTATACCTAATATTAGCATCTGCTGGACCAAGATTGGGATATAATAATTAATTTGCATCTTGAGTTCCTTGTATAAACTCTTGACCTTTTTTTTTTTTTTTTTTACTTATTCTGCATGAAGGAATGGGAATATATGATGCAATGAAGTTGTGCAAGGCTGATGTTTCAACTATTTGCCTGGGCCTTGCTGCATCGATGGGAGCGTTTCTTCTTGCTTCTGGTACCAAAGGCAAGAGGTTCTGCATGCCCAATGGAAGAGTGATGATCCATCAGCCACTTGGAACTGCTGGAGGAAAAGTAAGCATCTAGTTTCTGCTTACATTTATTTACATTCTTCATGAAGTCGCATCAATAAGGGCTGCTGGTTATGATGTTTAACTCGAACATGGAATATATTATACAAGGATGTGGTTCTATACACCTAACATAAACTACATAAATATTACACCAGATGATGCCTTTTTGTTTAATATGTTCATTGACTTCAGTCCCAATGAGAACCTTTTGAAGAGAAACACAAAAATATTAATTGTTAGATTCAATTCTCATAGGAAGCTGCAGCCATCTGATGTGACCTTTCTCATCCTCTCTTTCTTGTTCCTTCTCTTTTCTTCTTCCAATATTGTTTCTACTCTTTAAAGTATTAGTCAAAATTAGTGGAGCCTGTTTTTAGCAAGTTTGGATTGTCTTTGTCATCTCATCCTAGGATTGATAATTTTTTAGATGGCATGTCCGAGTCTTCTTTTGAAGTTGCAAGTAGATAGAGACAAGTTGAATTGATTAAGGGTATCTAGCATCATAATCTCATGGGCAATGTATTTTGCATGTTTCTAAAAATGACACAGATATGTGGCAGATGGGTATACACTGAATATCATGGAGAAAAAAGTGTCCATCATAATTAAGACAATGTGATTTACCTTCCCTTTGTATAAATTCGCAGCTACACTGTTAAAGACCTTAGGTGGATAAAATGAAGTACTTATAAGATGATATGCATTTTTAATGTGATTGTATGGGTTTACTCAAAGGCACTCTCATGCAAAGATCCAACAGTGATATGAGTACTCCCCTTATATAAGCAAGGAAGTGAATGCTGCACATGGTGCATGATTATAAAGGACATACAACAGAATTGGCTGCTTCTATTTGCCTTGTTAGAGCATCCAATCCAAAAGTTTATAATTGTGCATGGGGCAGCCAATAGGACATACAAGGCCATGTTGAACTAGATAGATGATAGCAAATTGTATAAATTCAAACCATTATTCAGTTTTCTTTATTCATTTGCTTTGCTCTATTATGATAGCAAATTGTATATATACAAACAATTATTTTGTCTCCTTTATTCATTTGATTTGCTGTATCATTTCAATTCTTATGCTGGCTCATCATTTTTGTTTCTCAACTGTATTTTTCCTTGCATATTTTCAGATTTCCATGGGGCTTACAATTTTATGACTTTTTTTTTTAAACATATAGATTCTTAAATGTCTATTTCATCAGATTTCTAGGGGCTTAGGATTTTATATTGTTTAACATACAGATCATTAAATGATTACTTAATGTTTATTTCATCTTTGATCATTAAATGTTTGTTGTGAAACATCCTATAATGTAATGGCTGGGCCAAATAAAATAACCAATACACATTGGCTGTTATGTTGCTTAATGACACTATTTAAAACCACTGACTTGCAATTTTTTATAGGGTCCATTTTACTGTTGTAACTAGTTATTTCTTATCCACCATGTGAAGATGTCTGTATTAAAATTTTTGCTGTATTGTGACTTGTGACAAACTTATATCTTAGCCATTCGGTTTTGGAGGAAAGGAGTAGAGTGACAAAGGAGCCTAGCCAAACTTCAACCTCTCTCTCTCTTTGCTTGTTTACAAAATGAGTGTTGCAGTGAGGCTCAGGTTGTCTCATTTGTTACACGTGTAGCTGAGTAAAAATTTATTTATATAGGGCTTGTTATTTGAAAGTGAAATTAGATTTTCTTTGGTCATTTTTACTTGTTATATTAATAATGTTGAGATTTGTCACTGCAATTTAAATTTTTGTGCTGCCATGCGATGAATGCTGATAGGTAATAAGGTGGGTCCAAAAACTACTCAAGATGTCTTTTTGAGCAGTTGTATTTGTTTCCAGGCAACAGAGATGAGCATACGAATAAGAGAAATGAATTACCATAAGATTAAGCTGAACAAGATTCTTTCAAGAGCTACTGGGAAGCCTGTAGAGCAGGTTTAAGCATGAAGCAATATTTGATTTTTTTTTTTCATCCTCCAGTTGTATCTCTAGTTTGCTTTGAATTTCTCCCTTATTTCATTTTCTTTTGTTATTTGCAGATTGAGGTCGACACTGATCGTGATAATTTCATGAGTGCTTGGGAAGCTAAAGAATATGGCCTGATAGATGTAGTTATAGATGATGGAAAGCCAGGACTAGTTGCACCTGTTGTAGATGCTTCTTCACCTCCACCAAAGACTCGGGTGTGGGATCTTTGGAAAATTGAAGGGAGCAAGAAAGCTGCAAAGAATTTGCCCACTGAGCATAAAATTCTGCAGAACGGGTATGCCGGGGCCCAAAGAGATGAAGATAGAGGGCCAGACCAAGAGAAGGAAGATGCTGCTTCTGTATGAGATTTAGCTAGTTTTCTGTGTTTTATCTCTCAAAAGAGTAATGCCAAGTAAGATTTGAATTAGTCAAGTTAGTAGAGATTCTGCCAAGTGTAAGGAACATGATTAAGAGTTCATTTTTATACCCATTTTATAAGGTTTCAGCTAGGTGTTTTTGCTTTTCAAAAACTTGAGCGTCACAATTATACGATTCTTGCGCCTTATTTTTGCGGTGACTGAAGAGATACAAAGTTTCAGAAAACACAAGAAACAAGCATCTCCGGACTTACAAGTCAGGTCTGCCAATTATGCTTCTTCTGATTACTTGATTCTGTTAACCTTGACAGAAACATCGCAAAGGAGTGCAGTTACAGGTAATAATAATAATAAGGGATAAGTACGGAAAATCATCATGTGGTTTCATGGTTTTAAATTTTAAAGTATGTGATTTTTTTGTAACACTTTTAAGTATGTGTTTTACGCCGTTACATACTTTTCAGTTTATGCGCCTAACACCGTTAATTTCGTCCTAGCTGGCGCCTACGTGGATATGGTTGTCCAATAGCTAAACACATGTCATCCATGCATTGGGCCACATCATCTATTCATTGGCCCACACCAAGAAAATTAATTAAAAAAATAATAAAAAAACGTAAACCCAAATTACACCACCTTGAAAAGAAATAATCAACTGGGTTGCTTTTGATCTTGATTTTCTTGAACTGGATTGTTTTTATTTTGTTGGATAAATGCTCATAAATCCAACAAAATTGATCAAGATCAAAAGAAAACCAAGATGTAAATCGAACCCACCATTTCTTGACACCATGATTTTTGAAATCGACAACGCTTGCACCACCGTAGTAATCACCGGAATTACTAGCACCACCGGAATTACTAGCACCACCAAGCCCACTCAAAGCAAATCCCCTTCCTCCTCCTCAACACCATGAACCTCTTCAAGCTTGTTACAGCAGCAGCCATGGTTCCAAGGTTCAAGAGATTATAGAGAAACAAGTGCTTACAGTAACAAAAGCTGTAGAGGACGATGAAGAGATTGCAGCACTAGAACATCTCTATGTCATCAATCTTGAAGCCCTTATAGAAAGATGCATACAGAAGATTGAAGAAAATGGAGGAGAAGCATAGATGTTGGATCTCCCTCGGTCATGGGGATTGCTCTGATATTCTTGCTGAGAGATCAATTTTGAACATGAATATAATCCATAACCTAATTACGCTTCTGTAAGTGATTTTTTTTTTTGTTCTTACGAATCATTATTGTTTGTTTATGTGTGCATTTTGTGATATTTCAGAAGAAAAAAAAACAGATTTTATACAGCTTGAGAAAGCTTATTATTGTAAATGGAACATTTAAGTACTGCTAAATTGGGCTAGATTATTCTAAACACTTGATTACATAGTTAAAAAAATTAGATATAGTTAATGCTCTGTTTTTCTTTCAAATGTATTGTTGTGTACTAACGGATTTGACAAGGCATATTCACAAGCTGACTTAGCTGTGTGAAGTTTGTGTATGCTACTTTGGCTTGAACCTGTAAAAACTTGCGAGCTTGGACAGAAAGCCTTCATTGCGGCAGCAAGAATTCAATTGCAGATGAAATGACTCTTTGCTGTCCTTGCACATAATAACCATCTATGCAACTCTCCTTTCAATAAAGGTTTCTTCTTTTCTGTCATTTTATTTTCATATCTTTGGGTTTGTGTGTGATAAGCTTGAAGTTCTGTTCATAATTTTGTATATTCTGTGTTTAGTTTAAGTTTTATAGGGATGCTTATGGGATAATCAGTGTTCAATGGGTTGCAGTGCTGAAGGATGGCGTTACAAGTACAGGGCGTATAGGAGTTTCCTTGTCGAAAGATTTGATAGGAGTTGATAGGTATGCTCTAGGAGTTGTTGGGTATTGATGCTTTGGGAGTTGTTGGGTATCTTATTAGATGACAATTTTGTGGCTCATCTGTCTGATTTTGGAATTGCAAAATGCAGATGCATCACTTGCGTTAGACTCGTCTGCACTTGGGTTGGGAGTTGTTGTTTGAGACTCGTCTGCACTTGGGTTGCGAGTTGTTCTTAGAGAACAACTCATCTGGCGAAGTCCTTTTGTCTATTGGAAAACGGGGTCAAACGACTTTGGACAGTGAAGCTGCAGAAGCTCTTGCAATTTATATGGTCTCTCCCTTACGGTGGAATCCGATAGTGCAGTGGTCATCGCTAATCTTCAGAGAGGAGTTACGGGTCTAGCTCTGTTGTTCTTGCTCTATGAAGATATTCGTCAGCTATCTATTTCTTTTGATGACATTTCTTTTGCTCATGTGCACAGAGAATGTAATTCTATTTTAATGACTTGTTTTAATGAGTTGATGACATTTTAATGACTTGTTTTAATGAGTCAAATGGAGTTAATTAAGTTTCATTTTATTCTTTTTGGTTTTTGATTTTTGAAATTTTTTTTAATGAATTGTCTTAGTGTGGGCCAATAAATGGATGATGTGTCCCAATGAATGGATGAGCAATTGGACCATAATTTCCACATCAGTGCCAGCTAGGACCAACCTAACGGTGTTAGACGGATATATTGGAAAGTGTATAACGACGTAAAACACGTACTTAAAAGTGTCCCAAAAAAACATGTACTAAAAAGTCTAAAACCGTGAACCCACATGGTGCTTTTCCGTACTTATCCTTAATAATAATAAATCCTTATGCACTTTTCCAGTTTAGTATGGCATTATTTCTCCAACCAAAGGATTCATCAGTGTCTCCTAAAGCAGTAATAGACAATTGTATGTCATTCTGATAGTCACCGAGATGCTCCCAAGTAGCACATGGTTTGGCCCAGTAATGAAGAAACTCAGCAAATAAGGTTCAACAAGTGCAAAAGCTCAGCCTTTCTCTCTTTGATGGACCAGAAGTTCAAAAACCTCTGTCAGCCTCATTAAGGTGCCACTGAAGAATGCTAAGGCAACAACTTTTTATTAAAGCACCATCTTTTAGTGATGTAGGTATGTTTTTAACAAATGAGATGTTGCACGTATCTTGTAACTATTGGTATGACTTCCAAAATAATAGAAGTCGTTGCTAACATAAGGATAAGAAGTAGGAAAAATCATGGGGGAAATCATGGGAGAGTGGTTAGATTGTGAAGGAGGATTTAAAAAAAGAAAATTGAGGAAACAAAAGGGGAAATATTGTGATGACCCGAATTTTATTTTAAATTTTAATATTTTAATGTGAGATTTGCAATGTTAATAAAATTTATTAAATTTGAATTTTATTAATTAGTTTATTAATTTAAGTGTTTGGTATTTAAATAATTATTTTGACATTATTAATTTAATTAAATTCTATTGGTTTTAGTATATGTATATTTATACATACAAATATAAATATATGTGCTTGATGTTGTTGATATATACATACATTAATATAAAAGTATGTATATGAGTTTTGTGTGGTTAGAATTTTTCTATTATTATTATTATAATTGTTTTTATTAAAGAATAAAGAGGAGTTAGTCAAACATGTGGCAGACCATTTTTTTTGCCTTCTTTGTTCGGGTATTCATCTCCTTCCCTGTGCATTTCTTTTGTTCTTTCCCGCAAGAGGCACCACCTCCGCCTGACCGAGCCACCCATCTGACAGACCAACACCACTGGCAGCCTTTTTCACCGCCACCAGCCGCCTGAAGATCATCCTTTTCTTGGCAGAAGTTGGCTGCTCTCTTCCCCTGCATCTTCACGTTTTGGGCAGCTCTCATTCTTCACGCCGGAATCATTTTTCCGGTGCCATTTTCCGGTGATTCTTGGGCTTTAATTCTTCCACTCATCCTTAGCTTCAACTCTTCTTTAGGTAAGAGTTGTTAATTCTTTCACTTTTCAGCTTATTCTTAGTAGTTTTATCCTAGGTTTAGTTTTGATCTTTTGTGTATTTAGCTTAAATTAATTTAGTTTAGGTTTATTTGAGTATAGATTATTAGTATTAAGGTTAAATGCTCACTAAATATGATTTTTACA
>CATIWK010654290.1:0-11745 GCA_949634005.1 Mallotus japonicus | reverse complement strand
TCTTTCTTGGGAACTAGAACTATATTTGCCAACCACTGGGTGTCATCAACCACCTCCAAGAACTTCACCTTTATGTGCTTTTCCACTTCTTCCTTAATCAAGAGAGCTCATTCCGGCCTTAATCGCCTCTTCTTTTACTTTAATGGTGTGATGTGGGAATATGTTGGGATTCTGTGTTCTACAATCTCTCGATCAATCCCTGGCATATCCTCATAACGCCAAGCAAATAGTTTCTGTCTTTTTCTTATTGTTTCTTCCATTTTTCCTCTCTCATCAGGAGTTAAGTTAGAAGAAATACGTATATTCTTTGGATTATCGCATGTGTCTAAATTAAATAATTCAGTTTGCACTGAATTAATGTCAAACAAATGCATAAAATGATCATCACACACAGAATAACCATTAGGCAAAACATCACACAACTAAGCAAAGTCAGACTCTATTGCATTCACTTTAGAAAAGAAAAGGTCATCATTATCAAAAAAAGCTAGAAAGAGAAATATTAAAGTCATCATAAAAAAACATCTATGATGGAGTCGAAAACATAAGACTCAAAGTTAAGTTCCTTTTCCTGGTCGGCAGTAACTTTCAGCTCCGCTGCAGGGATATCCTCCTCGAGCTTGAGAAACAGCATTAACTCCTCCACTATTGGCCCCTTCTCAGCAACTTTACTAGCCCCATTCAATTGTTCAGCAAAGATTTCAAAACCAGGGACCATTTTTCAGCGATCATTAATGGTTCGTGAGCTCTTTGGTATGTATCGTAGGTGCCTTCCCTCACAAATGTTTCCTACAATGGCTTGATCTCCAACTTGGCCTCTGACTTGTTCTTTCCTCTTTTCTTTCTTCCAAACTTGGGTCCAGCCTTACTTCCCTCTGCTGGTTCATCAGTCTCGGGATATCCTATCCCATATTTTAAAAACACCATTTTGGTCTCAATAAACTCAAGTAGGCCTTCCTGGTTCTTTCCTAACCCCATTCCGGGCATAAAGTTCTGGCTCTTTATCATGTTCATAATCCTGGCACTCAGCTCATCTTGATAGATCATGCAAACTTCGAAGCTCAGGCTAAAAGGGATTTTTTGGGGAGCCATTTTCAACGCAACAATAGCAGCCTCGATCTCAGCTGAGATGGTGACCACTCTTCCCTCGTGTGGAAACTTAATCTTTTGATGCATAGTAGATGGAACACCTCCTAAAGGATGAAACCATGGCCTTCCCAGCAAGACAGCAAAGGTCACTGGGATATCAATCACATGAAAACTGACCCAAACTTTAACAGGTCCAGTTTTAACTAATGCCCTAAAAGTCCCTTAAACAGGCCTCTTGGTATCGTCATAAGCCTTAATGACTACATCTGAAGGCTTTAGGTCAGCCACTGTGAGCCCTGGCTTGGGCAAAATCTTCAAAGGGCAAACATTGATAACTGATCCATTATCCACCATTACACAACAGGTTAGCTTCCCTTTGACTTTAGCTTTGATAAACAAGGGTTTGAGGTGATCTCTCCCTTCTAATGGCAAGTCATCATCAGTAAACATTATGACTCCATGGGGGCTTTCCGTCAATGAATCTATGAGTTGTTCAGGGGTGTGACTTAAAGGGACCTTCTTATGGTCCAAAGCCATAACTAGTGCCTCCCGATGGGCTTTGGAGTGCATGAGCATCTCCCAAACGCTAGCAAGAGTTTCTTCCCCTCTCTTGGCCTTTTCAATTTCCTCAGCTTTCTCAAGCTTCTCTTCCTCTTCTGATTTATCTTTTAGGTCTATTTTCTCCTTTTTAGACTCATCAGGTTTGGCTTCTCTCTTCCTCTCAAGTTTGCTAACTGATTGGGTTTTTCTTCCCCCGTCATTTTTCCACAAGTGTATTGCTCCTCCCTCTTCATCATCGGAGCTCCAAATATCCAAGACACTCTCATTGACCTCAACAGATTGCTCACTCAGATTCAAGCATTTCAGTTCAGGTTTTGGTAGTGCAGGTGTGGTATTAATAAAGGAGTTCAAAACTTGCTCCTCACCTAAGCCAGTATTTATCACGAGTATGGATCGGTTTGGGGGTGGCATGTTTTGATAATTGGGTAGGGGATTATTTTTGGTGTTTGGCTTTCTGGCTTCGGGGTCAGTGATTTTGCCTGAATCGATCAGATCTTGGATTTCGTGTTTCAAACGAGTGCAATTGTCGGTATCGTGGCCAATGATTTGGTGGTATTTACAATAGAATTTTGGGTCAGCATTGGGGAATGGTGGCCTTTGAGGTAAAGGTCGTATTAGGTTGTTTTCAATCAGTTTCTCTAAAAATGGGGTCTTCCTAGAATGAAAAATCTTTTAGGTTGTTAAACAGCGTTTATTTACATGTTGCTGCTCGATCCAACCATGCTACTGCTGCTAGATCCGGACCCTTCTCTTCCCAAAGGCCTTCCATTAAAAGATTTTCTTTCCTGTGCTAAGTCAGATTCTTTCTGCACCCCAAATCTGTATAGTTCTTCAAAATTTTGAATTCCCAGATCTTTTAACTTCTTGGAGAGTGGAAGAACACATCCCTCTATTGCTATCACTAGCTAGTCATTCTCAGAGGGTCGGTGCTTCATTTGTGCTAGTTTTGCTCTCTACCTAATCAAGAAATCAGCAAAGGGTTCGTTGAATCTTTGCTTGATATTCTACAAATCTCTCAAAGTCGCTTCCATCTGGATGTTGAGACTATACTGTTTTACAAACGCAGCACATAATCCATCCCAATCAGCTTGAATGTGAGATTCTAAGGCGTAGTACCACCGAATCGGCACTCCTTCCAAAAACTGAAAAAATTGTTTGATAATTTGTACCTTGTTCAAGTTTGTTGTTCTCATATGAGTTACATACTATTAAGATGCAAATGGGGATCCTCAACACCAATGAACTTCTTCATATTAGAAAATCTGAATTTTCAGGGTAGCGGATCATCATCTTCTCCCAAGCTCAAGTCGTAGTAGTTTATCGGAGCATCTATCCCTTTTTCTTTCATTATCAACTGCATCTGAGCCATAGACTTTACAAGATCTTTAGCCCAATCTGGCTTTCCACATTCTCTATGGTGTCCAAATTCATATCTTGTCTTGCTATAAGTGCTGCCAATAAGGTTTCTTGGTCGTCTTCGATCTCTTGTCTCTCAGAATTCTTAGCATCTAGATCAAATGGCGATGGTGGATGTGCTAATGGCTTCTCTCTAGTTGAGTTTATCTCTGCCATCATCTCCCGCATAATTGTTCTGGTCTGTTCGGCCATTTCGGCCATTATGCCTTAAACTTGCTGACACTATCTCTTTCAACATTCTAACTAAGCGATCGGTGTTGGAGCGTGTCCAAGCGGATGACTGATTTGGATCTATATCTGTAATCACTATTGGTTAGAAGCATGCATGGCGTGTATGCAAGCTCTCAAATGAATAAATAAATGTTCTATTTACATATAACATATAATAAAGGGAAAAAAAAAACTCTGTAAACGGCACTTCCACCCTTATTTCTTCCATACATGTATTCAATGGCGAGTTCCTTATCCTAGAATTGTTGGCCGGGTTTTGATTATCAACAGGGGATAATAAAACCGACGTATACAAGGAAGCTCTCAAAACGCAATAAACAAGTAGCAAATCCTCTAAATAAAACCAAAGTCCATATTAACGGGCCATAGTGGGCATGAAAGGCCTAACTTTGGCATAGTCCATTTGTAATGGGTTTGGGCTTTATTATAGAGCTTAATAAATGGCATAAAACACATACATTTGGTAAAAATCCTGGTGGAAATTGCTAAGTCATTTACATGAGCTGAGTCAAGGGTGAAAAGCTACGGCTCCCACAGTTATATACATCTGTTACGTCTCCCCACTCAAGGGTCCGTGCGACGTGGATCAGTACGTGCTGTGAGTGACAATAATCAATATTCCACCACTAGGTTTGAGCGAAACACAGGTAATGAAGTATGGACTATTATCGGTTTATTTAGGACTAATGTGCATCTTGTGTGGAAAAGTGTAGTGAATGCAATAAAATGCAAAGAAAATGACTTAATAATCAAAGATGATAAATCACAAAACACAGGAATCAGTTTTTCAGTCCCCAGTGGAGTTGCCATTATAGCCGGCGGGGTTTAGCACACACCCAAGTGTTGGCAACCACGACACTGTATGGACTCAAGGTCCACTAGGAAATACAAAATGGGCTTGGGGCCCAAATTGGAGATGGAGTTGCCACCCGGATAAAATTCGGGACACACTTATACAACAACTGGATTCCACGGAGGTTCCGAGAAGCCATCATCAGAGATTGGGTTTGGAAACTGGGTATCAGCTTTGAAGGCCCACCCAACTTTGCGGTTGGCCTCCATTTGTGTTTTGTATTTTATTACCCATGATTATCAAATTATTTCCTTATTATTGTGAGTTGCAAACGCTTCCAATTTTACAATTTAGTCCGAGTTTGCACATTAATCTTTTTGCATGCTTATTACCTCAACACTTATAACAAACAATGAGAATAAATTTACAAGCATTCATTCAAAACAAATGGGGAGAGGATTAGGGATTACAACACTTTGAATAATTACAAGGATACTGAATTGGAATAAAACCTCTCAATAACTAATAAATACACTAATTACTTAGTAGTTAAGAATCACTCAAATACCTATAACAAAGAGTGGTTAGTTCCATAGAAATAAACAATGTATTCATAAAATAATTTGCATAAGAATAGACATAAATGTTCATGTAAGCATAGATCAATGTTCAATTAATCCTAACATCATGGCAATCGCATGAAATATTGAAGACATAGGGTAGCATTTACATATGAGATACTGAAAATAAACCAAAGATACTAAAAATAAAGCATAATCATGTATGAGTCTGGTGGGGAGGCGTCGCCTCCTGACTAGGGGGCGATTTCTCATCGCCATAATACCAGGAGGCAACGTCTCATTGAAGAGACGTCGCCTCTTCATCAGAGGCTACACAGCTCACATGCCTTAACTCTTAAGCAACTTCGAAATGAACAACAAATTATGCAAATATATTAAGATTAACAGCTAATACTCAGTATCTCACATATTCACACCCTCAACATGGCATCATGTGAACATCAAATACCAAAAATAAACCAATAATCAAGAAATTAATGCTTTTATTTAAAATAAGCTATTTAAAACTTGAAAGTGAGGATTCTCACTGATTTGATCATATTAGGAGCTCCTAACTCAGCCCTCAGAGCTTGATTTGTTGGTTTGAATGCAAGAAAACCTTCTTCCTCTTCAAAGAATTGGATTCTTAAGCTCAAAAGTTTACTTCTCTTCCTCTTTTTCTTAGTTTTCTCTTGTTTTCTCTCCTTTTTCTTTCAAGAACATTTTTTTTCTCTCTTTTCTCTCTTCCCTTGTTTCTGAAAAAATGGCCAACCCCCCCTTAAAAATATCAACCCAAACCTCTCTTAAACTTCCAACCACCTCCTCTTCTTCTTTTCCCAAACCCAAGGCTAATTCTCCACCTAGCATTTTTCATCATTGCCTTTCTTCTTTTCCCATCATTTCATGCCCCAAAAGTCTCATTTTTTCATCCAAGTTGCAAAGATGAGATAAAAATGGATCCATTTTTGTGTTAAATGCAGCAATAAATAGCATTAATGCTGCAGAGGACATGTGTGAAGAGGAGCCACCTCTTTGGTGAGGCGTCGCCTCACCGATTTCTAGGGTGAAGAGGCGTCGCCTCTACGTTGAGGTGATCGCCTCTTCACCCAGGCCTGGGCCTGGGCTCGGAATGATGGGCCTGAATCTGGTTTGGACTTGTGGACTCAGTTTTAAAGGCTTTAGCTAAGTATTGGGCTTGGTCTTAGGGTTTCGGGCTAGTTTTAAGATCCCAAATCCATTCTAAAAAAGATCTCAGGTTCTTCTTGCATTCGAAATTCGGACTACTCATTACTGGGCTTTCGTTGCGGGCCGATCAAACCGAGGGCATCCACAGCATGTATAATTGTAATTGAACCGATCTGAACACAACCCATTTAATTAATTATATTAATATTTTAAACCTAAATTTGGACATATTTATAAAGTAGATTACATGATATAATTTTTTTTATGACCATTTAACATGTTTAAAATATATTAGTATATAAAAATAAAATTATTAAAAATTATTAAAATAAATAATATTTCTTATACATTATTACAATATGGTAAATAATATTTCATTAAAAATAAAAATTATATTTTAAATTATTTAAAAATAATATAACTTAATATATAAATATTTTATTAATTTATAATTTATTCATTACATATAAAAATTAAAATAATATTATACTAATTTAAATCAAAATTATATGCTTTTAATTTTATTATGTTTATTTACTTAATATGAAATTAAATATGATATAATATTTGTTGACCCTTTGCATGATTAAGGTGTTGATCTATCTCAAATCAACTTTAATTTTGACTTTACAATCAAATATGTGTTTAAGTGTGTATTTTAGTTAGCACCAAAAACATACTTTGTGGATGAAGTTATGAAGTTCAAAATGTGGCCAAAACGTGAAGACATGGATACTCACGAGTAGCATCATAATCATGAGCACTCCCACGATCTTAAAGGAGTCAATTGAAGCTAATGTTGAAGAGGACAGTCATCCTCATAATCTTCATCACAATTGTCAAGAATCCTATCATGATCTTGATCATCTGTTCACGATCCCAAAGTTCCAAAAATTTGAAGAACAATTAAAGGTTGTCCTTTTCACGATCGTGAGCATGCTCGTGGCCTTCACTATAGCTCCCAATGGCTAATTTGTACAAGCAACGACTACTTTTTTGTTTTCCATGATCATGACATGCATCCTCACTGTCATGAGCATACCAATCCTGCAAAAAGTGAAAGAAATATTAAATGAAGATGGAGAAGTGTTGTGACGAATTTCCAGGTCTCTAGTAGCTAGTTTTGCACCCTCTGCTGTAAATACAAGCTCAAGCTAGTTGTGGAATTTCTAGGTCTCCAACAGTAGTAATCAATCTTGGGAATAAGATTAGTGTTGGTGAGTGAAAAATCATAGCTTATGGATAAGTTAGGTGGAGATGTAAGTTCATTGAGGAATCAAACTCAAATTCTTTGTGTCAATTATCATTCTTGTTCTTGTTCTTGTTCACATTTATTCTTCCCTAAATTACCTTTTATTTTTCCTTTAATTTTTAATTTTTCCTCTAAAACTCAATTAGCCATATTCACCCCTCAGGACTCCAATAATTGGTATCAGAGTTTGGGTCCTATGTACTCAATTTCTAGATTTCAAGATCATGGGGAGTATTTTTTTTCCTTTCCAAACCATTAGACTCTTCTTTAATGGAAGTGATTATCCCCATTGAAAGCATAGAATGAAGTTCTATCTTGATAGTGATCCCATAAGACTTTGGCATGTAATTCTTGATGGGTGAAATCCTCCCAAGGAGGAAATGGATGGTGTTGAAGTGCCTAAAGAAAGAAAGAAATGTTATAAAAAAGAAATGGAAGAGAATTACAAGAACAAAAAGGCTGTGATGGTTCTTATTACTTCCATGTCAATAGATGAAGGAGGTAAAATCCAACATTGCATGTCAGCCAAGGTGATGTGTGAGACCTTGGAGAATCACTATAAAGGCAATATCCAAGTGAAACTCAAGAAAGTCCAACTCCATTTGTTTTAATATGAAATGTTCAAAATAAAGTCTCATGAGAGCATCACCGATATGACAAACCAATTGAATGTTCTCTTGACCAAGTTGAGGAAGTTGGGTAACCACTATTTCAAGATAAATGTCAATACCAAGATTTTGAGGGTGCTAAGTAAAAAAGATTGGGAATCAAGAGTAACCTCTATTGAGGAAGCTCATGATCTTTCCAATCTTTCAATTGACATCCTCATTGGTAAGCTTCTCATTTCATGAGCTTACCTTGAGGTAAAGGGAAGAGGAGCAAGAAGGAAAAAAGAAGAAAAAGAAGGATCTTGCATTCAAAGCATTACAAAACTCAAGTGGTTAAGATAACATGAAAGACTCAAGTGAAAATGATAATTATACCGATGCTAATTTGCATTATAAATTTTGTTAATAATAATATTATTTTATGTAAAAACTACGTATAGTAGCTTACATAAAATCTCTATAATATTATTGTATTTAATAATTTAATTTTATTTACATAATATTTAATTAGTATTGTATAATATTTACTCAATATTTCAAATTTTTTTGGGTGTTAATGCTCTTAGTATAAATATATCTCATGATATATTTTAATATACTAACTCAAAGAATGAATGGATTAATAAATATTTAAATGAATTAAACGAGTTCAACCTATTTAAATATAATTTTATTTATGCTTTAAATGGGTTGATCTGTTTATGATCCAAGTACATTTATATTAAATTTAAATCCATTTAATTTTGTGTCATATCATATCGTTTAAATGGATTGTGTCGTAAGTTACTTGCTCTACATTAAATTAGAAATTTTGAATGTAGCCAAAATTTATTGATTTAATTGATGAGAAATTAAAATTTTTATATAAAATTTCGAATTTAGATCTTATATAGAGAATTTTTTTTTTTTTTAATAGATTTCATAAAGCTTAAACTCCAAAATATCTAAAACTTATGCGGTCAAAAAAAAATATGGCAGAAAAGATGGAAATATAATTTTAATATATTGCAAATGTGTAAAGATTATTTTTCCATTCCAACCTTTTTTAGTGAGGATTTGCTTTTGCTTATATATTGGATTTTTCATTTATAATATCAATCGGTTTTGGACTGAAACCTTTAGTGCTTAATTTTATTTTGCTTCAATGCAAGAGTGGAAAGCCTCAGTATTAAGCCACTCCTTTTCTTTCTTTTTTTTCCCTTTGTTTTTTTAAATTTTGTGTTGGCTTTTTTATGTTTAGTTTTTTTAAAAAAAATAAAAAAACTTAATAGTTTTTTTTTTTGCCAAAATATCTTCTTTCACACTTGAACTTTATCACTTTGGTCTATTGCACACCTCAACTTTATTTTTTTCCTATTACATATATGAATTCAAATTTTTTGATTCTATTAAACGTATGAGTTGCCAGCGTGGACACCAGCGTGTACAAGCATTTGAAGTTCAATAGAATCAAAAAATTTGAATTCATACGTATAATAGGGAAAAAATAAAAGTTCATACGTGTAATAGGAAAAAAAATAAAGTTGAGGTATGCAATAGATCAAAGTGATAAAATTGAGGTGTGCAATAGATCAAAGTGATAAAGTTGAGGTGTTAAAGAAGGTATTTAGCCGTTTTTTTTTTTTTTTATGAAAGTATATGTCCCTTATTTTTCGGTACAAAATTAGTAGAATTCTTGATATATTTAAACTTTAAATTTTATTTAAAAAATCAAGCTAAATTATATTCTATATTTATTTTAAAGTGCTCCGGCAACTTAAGGAAAAGCTACGTGATGCATGTGGGTACTTTTGTTTATATTCCAAAGACAAGAAGAGCACTCAACAATTCCGTTGTCGTCCAGCGGTTAGGATATCTGGCTTTCACCCAGGAGACCCGGGTTCGATTCCCGGCAACGGAATTTCCGTTTTATAATTTTTTTTATTTTGGGCTATGAAATTCTAATTTTTTTAATTTTCTGCACATCAATTCTTTTTTCAATTTTTGGAAAAACCTATTAATAGACCCTCGAATTTATGTGGTTTGTTTCATTGAGCCTCAATATATTTATTGTGTTTTAAAAAACCTTTAAACATTTATTTGATGTAACATTAAACCTTTTTTTAACAAAAAAAATGGAAAGTAGAATTGATGTTTAAGGGTTCGATTTTGTATCAAATAAATATTTAAGGGTTCAATGTTATATGAAATAAATGTTTAAGGGTTTGATGTGTATGAAATGAATGTTTAAGGGACTTTCAAAACACAATAAATATTAGAGTTTCAATGAAACAAATCATGAAAGCTCGAGGATCACATAATAAATTTTTCCTTTTTCAATTCCCAAGTCCCAACAACAGAATTTAAATTTTTATGTTTTCTTATTATGATTTTGTTCACATTTTGTTCACATCAATTCTCATAATCTTTTTGATTTCTTATAATTTTTGCCAAAAATCTTCACAATAAGTTTTTTTTATTTTTCTTCACATCAATTATAATTTTTTGATTTCCGACAATGGAATTTAATTTTTTCTTTACATTAATTCTTATAATTTTTCAATTTTCGGCAACATAATTTAAATTTTTTATTTTCTTCACATCAACTCTTCTTATAATTTTTCAATTCCTAGCAACAAACTTTACAATTTTTTTTATTTTTTCTTATAATTTTTTTTCACATTTTAAAGTTTTTATTCACATCAATTATGATAAATTTTATGGTTTCTTATATTTTTTGCCGAAAATCTTCACATCAATTTTTTATTTTTTTCTTCACATCAGTTCTTAATTTTCAATTCCTCATAAAGGAATTCATTTTTTTTTTCTTTACATCAATTCTTATAATTTTTTTTTTGGCAGCGGATTTGAAATTTTTTATTTTCTTCACATCAATTCTTTTTAAAAAGGGAAATTCTAGAGTTACTTTAATTTTTACTTACTTTGATTTTACTTTGTTTTATTCACCATTGGATGAAAATTGTATTTTCTCATCCTATGGTGGTTATTAACAAAGTACATTTTGCTTTGTAAAAATCAAAGTAACTAGAGTGCACCTTTTAAAAATTAGGGATTTCAACATAAATGCCCAAAAAAGAGCCCCTACTAACCAAAATGAACCCTACTTTTCATATATTACTAAAATGCCTTTCACTTAATTTGTTTTTTCTTCCGTGTCTCCTACCCTCCTTCCGTGTCTCTCTGGTTTTTGCTTTTGTTCCAAAATCTGAAATATTTGATGTAGTCTATATCAGGATCTGGGTCAAGGAATAGATCACCCAACTGGATATTAAACAAGGTATTTCCATTTCCTCTTAAATCATCATCATCATTTTTAGCCGACCCATTACTTTTTTTCGGTTCTTGAGCACTAGGATTTGGTTGCTGTTTTTTTTTTCTTTTTTTTTTTTTTGTGCAAAGACAATAAATCTTGATTGGGTAGTGGGCAATTTGAGGTGGGTTTTGAGAGGAGGTGAAGGGAAATGGAAAATAGTATTAGCTGAATCTATATGATTTTACAAATATAAGTTGATCACATTTTTTTCGCTTGTTATTACTTGTTCATGCTAATTTACTATACTCAAATTAATTGAGCCTTGATCTTTATCTTGTTGAGTTGGTTAATGGATCTTTCTCCATTCTACTCTTTTAGTGCTGCGTCTTTAGATTTACTTGTTAACTTGTAACCTGATGCTAATTGGTTGTACTGCAGGTCCAGATAGAGAACAGACCAAAGAAAACGGCATCGACCAAGTACAGTAGCTCGCAAGTTAGATCTAGTGCTCAAAACACACAAACTAGCTACAGCAAAAAAGACTTCTGGCCCTTCACTACAGGAGATATTAAAGTGCCAATCACTATAATCTAGCCATTTTAGTGGTGGTAGCATGTCCAGACAAGTTGAAGCCATATATGCTTCTTTTAAATTAAATCAAACTCTTGTAAAGAAAGAACGAGGTATATCTATAAGAACAGCTTAAGATGTTACCACAGGTTTGATGGTTCCAAAATGTTGTAGTGATGTTCTTTCAATTTTCACTTGTTAGGAAAGTAATTGAGGAATTGATGTTG